>JAUJYV010001208.1:0-20451 GCA_033995625.1 Ophyiulus pilosus
TGCAATGCTTTTCCGTGGTTAACTCAAGGTTAACCTTAGGTTTAGCTTAACCTTTGTTGGTGCAACCGGCCCTTAATAACTAAATAATTACAGAAGTGTGACGTCATGGTATGTTCTATGATTTCCATTGATGGACGACAAAATTCTTGTTCAATTTAATCAGATTTTCATCACCTTGTTACCTATCGACCTTTGTTACTTCTTGCAAACTTGCATAATTGGAATGTTCTGAATGCTTAGAAGGTGGTCACTTCATTGATTATAACCCTAGCTGAAACCGGTACTGCCAAACTTGTCCGAATCACATTTTGGCTAGGAATGTAATCCACGACGTGACCACAGCTAATGTCTAGCAATATAAAACTAAACGATGTCAAATCTTTACACACCAAATCTATGCTAATTATTGCCAAACTTAGCACGATTTTATCATTTGGTGATCGATTGCTATTGGAATCTCCTTATCCACTGATCACATTTTTTGTACTTGTGGCGTGTTAAATACTACTGAAATACCCACTGAGCCACAGTACGGCAAAGCTCACGGTAATAATCCAGCCCATTATCATCAGCCTTAGCCGCCAGTGATACTTCGAATGCCTCAACACGTGGTACGCATCAATGACCTGAGCACGGGTTTCTGACGCCCTCGACGAATTGTCTATCACAAAATGAGCCTTTCTGCACTTTTCTTCTAGTGGCATTTGTGCTTTGATTCTCTTTAAGCTTTCCTCTTTCGATAAACCGTTGCGCTCCATTAAACGTGTCAACTGCTGTTCTTCATCACTGCAATTTAAACAATATGACCAATTTAAGTTTCATAAAATGTGCAATTGAAACAATATGCGAAACAAGATTGAGCAAATATTTTGAATGTTTCAACTTACCATGACACCACAATAACCTTATAGACATAGTCCACCATGGCACCACTTTCAAATAACAGGGGCAGATCCAGAACTACAAATTGGTGGCCTAAAAAATCAAAGGGATTAATCATTAATGGCTACTATATTGGCATTATCCCGGCCAGAAAAGAGACTGACCTTTGAAGAAACACTGTAAAACGATCCAGAATATGAGTTTGTAAATTTCTGGGTGGGTAATGGCATCCAAGCGACGCCTTTTCTCTCGATCTGAGAAAATGATCTGCCCCAGTTGCTGCCTGTCGATTTCACCAGATTCCAAAAGTATATCAGTGCCAAACTCTTTCTTGATTTTATGCCATGCCTTTTTCCCAGGCTCAACCACTGAAAGTAGGAAATTTGCAACCATTATTGAAACTGATAATTTACAACAAACATCCTCAGCTGTGAAACACTGATGATGGATTTCAAAGGGTTGAAAATGATCGATACCATAGGAACTGAACAAGTCTTCAAATTGATTGATAGGCAATTTTGTTTTTGTAGATTACAAAAATACAAAGTGCTGAGGAATTTTACTATACCAACTATAGTTATTGTACATATTGGTTATATTGTGAATTTGTCACGAACTGTATTCGTGGTTTATATTATCAAAAATGACTTATATGGGACTGTCAACATCATAAACGCATCCACAATTCTCTAAAGGTTGCATAATTCGGATAATTTCTAGTAACAATATATAGTTGTCCATATACAGTATAGTTCTAGGGGGATCGGTATAGCTCACCTTGTCTGGCTAAGACATCAGCATCGATAACCTCAACTCCATATTCACGAAATACGTTGGCCACTGTAGTTTTTCCAGTTGCAATACCACCTGTCAGTCCAACGAGGAACATTTTCCTTTGATAAATTTGCTGTTTTCTAACCCCCTACATGCAATTTCTGAAAGGAATGAAGCACAACAGAAATCAAAACATTAAACACCGAAAAACACAAGCAGACGTTCTCATAAATATTCACTAGAGCATTCTAGTCGAAGCGCTTTAGTCAAGCTGTCGCTTCTGTTTTTTTCTTCTGCAATTCTGTTCTCGTCTTGTGTGTTCGATCTTGACAGTTTGGGAGGGAAAGTTTTCGCTTTTGACTCTGGTTTTATCAATTTTAACTCTGAATTTGGATTGTTTTACAAACTGCCGGCGATAGCGTGTAAAATCGACATAGAAACGACGTGGTGGTAAGTGTAATTTATGATTTGTGACGAAATCTTACAGTAAGCCTTATCTTTCGAAGTTGAATATGTCTCGTGATTCCGCGTGTTAATGCTATGCAAAGGCCTGTGGTCGAAAATACCATTCGTAAATTCTATAAATTTGTGAATGATTCGCCAATGATTTGGTTAAAAATAAGATAGCTGATTTTACAAAACAGCGCGACGTTATTGGGGGGTTAAGTTTTACCTCTGAAGATATCGCTAGTGTCAATTAAGCGGCAAATTTGAAGGCTTAAAAAGTACTTGTGTGTTACTGTCGACCTCTGTAATAGTAACAAACTTTGTATGACACATTCATTATAATAAGTTACAGCACCTTATCTATTTTAATTTTAGATAGCGATGTCTTTAAATGTTAAAGAAGTTGTCCCCCTTCAGCATCATGCTCCTAAAGATATATGTGCAACGCGTCCTAGATATCGGCAAGGGAGGAAGGATACTGCTGTTAAGGTAACGTAGAAACAGTTTTCGTGGCAATAATATTGCTGTTTTGAGCTGTTGATATCTCAAAACTTATCAATAAGCTGTTTTTACATTTTGTCCCAACACTTTTGGTAAATATTTGTGCATATTTAGGTTTACACGATTAATCAAGAGTCCAGGTATCTCTTGATTATTGGAGTACCTGCCGTGGGAGCCCTCGAGGAGCTGCAATCCTTGTGCGGCACGTTCGGAGATATCGATCAAATAAACCCTCTGGATGACTACCCGTGCGAAGAGTTTACCGAAACATACTTGGTTTGTTATGAGAAGATAATGTCAGCAAGGTGAGTTCGTCGTTCTGTTCGTGCTATTTTTTTTTTAAATGTTCTTCTCTAGATGGGAGAAATTGTGATGTTACACATGTCAGAGCAAGTACTTTGTTCATTTGTTTTAGGATTGCAAAACGCAAGCTCGATTCACATTCGTTTTTTGGAGGCATTTTACATGTCTGTTATGCACCTGAATTTGAAACACCAGCACAGACCCGAGCAAAGCTCATGGATCGACAAAAATATGTCAGCTTTAAGACACAGTCAGGTAACTTGACAGATTTTTAGTACAAATTCTATATTTAAACCGGTAAGGCAGTATTTTTCAACTGATGTGTGCGAAACGTACGTTTTTTATAAAATTGTTAAATCAATAAAACTTGGTTGAAATGTATGAATTTCTAAATGGCATTGTTGAAATTCTCATTCCTGTTTTTTATATTTATAGGGTTTACTGGTCCTTGGGATACTAGGTCTGTATATTCCAAACCAAAACCACATTCAAACACTTTTAACCCACCCGCAAGCTTACCCGCACCCAGCACGGAAGAAAATACCTACATTTGGGCTGGCAAAACGTACACTTTAAGTCAAGCTGCCGATCCCCAACCAACAGAACCTGTGCCACCTGTAGAACAACGTTTAGCTTCTTCCAAAAAGCAAACTACGACGCAGTTTGTCCCGCGGCAGCTGCAGTCCACAAAGAGAAAAGGCGATGCTGCCTCTACATCTACAAATGCACACGCCAGTGGTGGTTTTCCCTCGACTGAGCCTAATTCGGCAGAAATTTGGAATAAAGTGTCCAAGGTACGTAGTTCAAGTGGTGAAACATTGCTACAAATCATAGATGATATTTTTAGTAATCATATTTCTTGCAATTATTTTGAATTTACTTCCTATTCATCATATCTAAATTATTCGTGTGGAAATAAAATAGTTTAGTTTCCAATTGTTTTTAAAATAATTTTGCTAATACCAAATTTTATTCAGTCACCACAAGTTTGTAGAACAAAGATAGATTTTGCGGTATTTTAATTATTACCTGTGTCATTTTGCTATTCCAGTAGGTGTAACTAATTGAGTAGCATACAAATTTGGAAACATTTTCCATAAATTTGATAAAAAAACAATTTTTCTTACCAATTTTTTTTATTTTACAGCTCAGTGCTCCGAGCCTAGATGTCAGCTTCAAACGTAAAAAACACAAGTGAAGTTTATCATCTAATTGATATCTCACATAATGAAGTTGTTCAGCATATGACCATCTGCGTGATGACATCCAACGGGTGAGCTTCCAGATTTTCTAACTCTGTATTCTAATCGTGAGGTTAATCAGAATAGGATCTTAAAAAGCGTTTTTAGGCTAGCGTTTTTTGGTGAATTTTTGCCGAATTCCTAGAGGTTTGGATGTTATCGTTAAAATCAGCCTTTTCTACAACAGCAACATTTTTTATTTATAAAAATCTGCTTGATCAGGCTTACAGTATTTAGATTAGTGAGGAACAGTGTTTTTCAATTCCCGGCACATCAAAAAGTAGCCAAAATTGTCATTATACACCATATTTTTAAGGAGAGGTTTCTCTTGTTCTCATGTTTTCTGAATTAAATACAGAAAAATAATTTTTTGAATAAAAAGTCCAAATAGGATCAAAATTGAGAATTGAGAATTTACACGAGTAGTGCTTTTCTTCGATTTGTTCCTTGAAGTTGAAGGAAAATGGTCAGTCCTGTGCTGCTGTACATCTAATATG
The DNA here is from genome assembly GCA_033995625.1 of Ophyiulus pilosus. Lineage (NCBI taxonomy): Eukaryota > Metazoa > Arthropoda > Diplopoda > Julida > Julidae > Ophyiulus > Ophyiulus pilosus. The sequence continues at coordinate 4,646 of JAUJYV010001208.1, forward strand.
TACGTGATATTTATCGCTCCTATCGCATCCACATCAACATGATTTGGCTCTTCTCATCAATGCTAAACATCCCAATATGTGGAATCCAAAGTATATCGTAACCAGGCCAGCTATACAGAATACCAGGTTTTCCTGAATGTAAATAATATGCCGATTAGTTCTTGGGACACTAGCAATGGAAGTTATCAAAAAGGGTATGACTGTCGTATTCTTACGCTATCAAAGCCGTACGATTGAAGAATTTCGTTGCCAGTTCGGAAACAAGGAATGTCAGGACTATCCACACATGCTGAAATGCAAGACATTTTTTTGAGAAATGTTTTCGAAAGGAAATCATGCTTTTGAAATTGCGTAATCCAATAGAGTAATTTAGCAACAGTGTCAGAAAAGCCATTGGCTATTGAGCCAGAAATTCCTTGAGTTGAGGTGGTCACTATGACTTATTTTGTTGATAGCACTGAGGTTATACTCACTGAGATTTGTAACGTCATGCCACTGAGCAATGCTTAATGCCTCATTCGAGTAGCGAAACCAAGACAGATACTGAGTCCATGCGATGAATGTTGGTAAAGTCCTGCAATTACGAATTGTTTTAGGGTTTTTTATTATGTATGTCGTCAACAAATATAATAATAGATTCCAATCTTACTTAACGTTTATGAATAGCCCTCCAGTCACCAACATGACATAATCAAACGGCTGGACGATGGTCAATGCAGTGGGGGAGTCCTTAGCAAATGCCGAGAAGAGGCATCCTGTAACAATAGTCAGAAATTATGGCCAATGATTATGAGCAGTCGTTCGGTGTTTCTATATTCTTATTTGTGGTATGAACCCATTCGACCGCCGGCGTCGGCATTTAATTGTTTTAACCGAATAGCTAAATTGCTACGTTTTACTATTTTAGTTTTATAATTTTGTTCTTGACGCTATTTTTCCTCGCTGTATAAATCAAAATGGTAAATGGGATGTTTCACTTGCCACATGCCGAGGCGGTATTGGTTAACAATATAACGACGAGAATGGTGAGAAGGATGCTGTAAAGGCTATTGTTGAGACCTAAAATTCAAAAAATTCAAATAATGAAATTTCAATTGTCAGGGGAAGGGGGGCATTGTGCCTTTAAAAGCATTTGCTTGCCTATGATCCAGTACGTCATTAGGACAAAGAGAATTGACTCGATGATAAATGCTGGCAACTGTAACAGAAACATAATTTTGATTTCCATTCACGAAAAACATTAGTCACATTTACTCGAGTTTGGTGCCGGTTCTGTTATCATTGCAACTTACCAGCGTTATTGCTTTTGCTGCGTAAAAGGTCTCCGCACGGTACAACCCGTTCGTGTATTCCCGCTGAAACATCGGTAGTTCGTCTGGGAAAACCTGTTACGACAAAGTACGCATTTAGTCGATCGCTCATCTTGCCTTGAAATTCAATGCCAGCAGCATACCCGTAGTACTCCTATCATGGTTGGATATGCGTTTTCTGTGAGGAACAGGAAAATGATTCCAGTGACGTCCATGGCACGCATCTCACCAAAAGTGATATTGGTGTAAATCAAGGACAGAAAGAGGGCTATTATCTGTCAGAGACGATTCAAGATTAATTACAACCATTAATGGATCACAACTGGAACATTTGGTGGACCTTTGTCGTGATTGTTACTCACCAGCTTTTGCGAAGACCTTGTGAAAGTAGCGCTACCCTGCCTCAGCGAGTGCACCATTCCTCTCCATAGTAGAAGACGAAATTGGGACAACCAAGGAGTTTGATATCTTTTGAAAAAAAAAATTAAAATGCATATCACGAAGAATATGAGCGTATCATTCCATCGGATGTACACTTTTCAGTAGTTCGCTTACTTTTCAATGTCGTAAACGAGGTAACTCTGAAATAGAAAACGGACAGTATGTCTAAATGTCAGATATGTTTAAGGACCATTGGTCGGTCATCACTTCGTAAGGTGTCGTTGAATCTTATTCCACACACTTTTTCTGCAAAACTGCTACTTGCCTCGAGTCCCTGTCCAACGTCTTTTCTTTTGGTTAGGGCCCTTTCTATGTGCTGCTCCACGTGAGACGAATAGACGGAAGTTGTATAATTGTCACATACATTCTGAAGATGTGGAAAACAGGATTGATTATTGTAAAATTGCATGACTTAAGACCTAGGACACAATGCTTCTGAGAGCAAAATACCCTTTAGGTTTTTAGCCTCTAGGCCAGTGTTTTAGGGCGGAATGGTTGTACTAATTGTATATAGAATATTGCTCATTGTAATATGCGAGTTTTATAATTTTCCCATAATTTGTATTTATTTTGTTGTGAAAAAAGTGATACAAAAAGCTAGAATTGAAAAAAAACAACTTTAAAAATAATGTTCTAGGCCTGGGATCAAGGCTGTTGTCATCATGAATAAAATAAAATGTTGACTCAAGCTTCTTACCTTAATTGTTGCCATGCTGTTTTCTTCATTTCCATTTATAACAGCAAGCTTGTGCACATAATAATCCGAAGGGTTGAACATTGGAGGGCAGACATGACCGAGGCTAATTATGCAAAGAGTTCACTTTTAATTTAAATGTTAACAATCTCGAACAAGATCCTAGATGCTTTAACTTTAAGGGTACATTCAAAATAGACGTCACCGAAATTATTTCAAAAATTGACCTCCTACCCTCTATCCACATGTGGTCCATTTTAGCCCAGAACTTTCCCTCCTTCTCCCTCATAGACGTTCTTAAATTTTTTGAAAAGTAGGGTGTCCAAACATTTTTTTTGAAACATACAAAGACCCATCCTATAAATTTCCAAGCATCAGCCTCGCTGATTAGGTATAATTCCCGACTTTCCCGAGGTTTTAAAAATTCAAGTACGTTTGGGAGTGGGATACCATCATTAGTGGACGTCCATAATGGCTTCCCTCCCGCTCCCATTCCTTCATGTCTACATGGTGTCCACTGGCCAGCAGAGGACTTCCTTTTTGAAGGGCCCAAGGACATTATTTGGTAGGGTTTTATATAATGTAAAGATCTGCGCAAATAAAAATACTTATGCAAATTGGCGTTATAAAGTTACTATAAGTTAAGGCTACAATGAATTTCAGATCATTGATCCTTTTTCATTCAATCCTTTTAAATAATTAGCAATATCGATTTGGTAGGGCCGCAACATTTACTACGTTATTAACTCTGCATGGAACCCTTTCTACCCTTAGCCATGGAAGCTTCAGATTAAAGTCGAGGATATCCTTGGCTTTAATCTAAAACTTCCATGGCTTCACACGCTTTACATAATTAAGCAACTCGTTCGTCACTTTAAAGTATTCTTGTAGTTGTTGATGCCATTGGCTTCCATCCTCAGACATTGACATGGAAACCACCCATGGCCACTATACGTTCCCCATCTGGCATTGCGTGATTTCCTGCAACTCAATACTGGGGTTTTTTCGTACATTAAACACTATAATTATTATCAGGTAATCCCTAACATTTTTGATTTTTCGACGGAATAATTTTCACCCATTCACATGGTTTCAATTCCGCACTAATTGCATATTCGCAGATATTTAATACCCGAAAAACTCGTTCTCGAAGGCCAGATTTTAACTTTACATCACCGTGGTGGGAGTTTCGTATTTTTTAAAGTTGAAACATGATATTATGTCTAATTAAGGCACTCATTTAGCGGACGTATTGAGTTGCCAGCAAGGGTTTTGTGGACAGGTTGTATCAAAGAATCTATCTTTGCCCGACTTACCTGTCAAAGAAATCATGAGCGTCTCGTACTGGACCCATGAATGCAACTCTGCCTTCGGCTATCAAAAGTAACCTGTAAAATATACGTTTTTAATTCAACTAAATTTAGATTATGTTACCTGAGAAGTTGAGAATTTCATGTACTTTTTTGGTCATCATTCCAAGTCCCCTAACTAGAATATACTATACCGACAACAATAAACAAATTGTCGGTTTCGGAAGACAGAGGACTTATTTTCAAAAAAGGGATGTTTTATAATCTAAAGTAAGGAAAAACATGTTTGTTCTGTTTATAGTATTAATGTTTGATTTACCAGTTTAGAGGTTAAATCTTTCTGGCAGTAGCATTGACTGGTTTTTGTGTACAAAATTTAGATGGCCATTAAAGTTTATTACTTGCAGTGTAAAATTGTATGTGTGCAGGTTTCAATATTTAACTTTTACAATAAACAATCCTTACTCCGTAAACATGGAGAACACATCCGACGAGGGCTGATGTATGGAACATAACACAGTTTTGCCTTTGGCAGCCATGTTTTCCAACACACCGACGACCGCCTGGGCAGTGTAAAAGTCCAGACCGGAAGTCGGTTCATCGCAAAATATTAGTGGTGGATCGGCAAGGATCTGATAGGAAATTGAATAATAATCGGGTATTAACCATGAAAAATAGCATGTTCAGTGGACGTCCAAAATGGCTTCCCCCTCCCTCCCCCTGTCCACATGGTGTCCACATGTTTATAGACCACATTTTGAAAAATAGCTGGAGAGTATGGGTTCAATGGGGTAAAAGTTGGAACAGTTATTATTGATGCCAGTAGTACTTGTTCCACCACCTTAAGATTTCTATCAAAATGAACAGTGTTTTTGGTTTGTACCTCTGAAGCGAATGCCAATCTTTTGCGTTCTCCTCCTGATAAACCCGATCCAGGTTTTCCAATGCGACTGTGTTCACATTTCCGGAGGCCAGTCTGTAACCAAATAGCACAGATTCATTGGATTATCAAGGTCATCACCACCTAACACCGGCGTTATTTAAAGTTATTGTTTACTAAAGCTCCGTGATTTAGGAGCACCATATTTGAACTTTGCTTCTAGATAACATTGTACGTTCACTCTTTATAGGATCTTTTGAAATGATTATCAAATGTTACAGATGTATACTGCTGAAATGCACATGAGAAAAAACAATACCATATTGTCCAAATATGGCGTTCGTTTGTGCCCATTCTCCTACAATGTATAATTTTACCTGTTTTATTATGTCGTCCACTCTTTGGGTTATTTGTTCCTTTGTAAAGCGTGAATCCAAACGAAGTTTTGCCTGTGTGTAGACAAATTATACTTTGTGAAAAAACATATTGCTGGTGATGAGAATCAAATCAGTTCTTATATGGGACAAATTTGAGCTTTCTTAATTTTTGTTTGTTTTATTGATGCTATCAGGTAAAAAAGTAGTTACGCCTCTTATTACAGCTTTACAAGAAAAAAATCGATCAAAAATTCAGATGTGCTAAAACGATAGATGAACCTTTGAATCTTATCTCAATAACTTCTATAAAGGATGTTTTATAGTAATTAGATCATTCATGATAAAGGTACCAATACAATAAGATTGATGTTGATACATTTTTTTGCAAGACCAAACTCAAGGTTATGAAAAGTTTTGGTAGATTGAAGGTGATGTTTTAGAAAAAAATAAAAAATTTCATTTCGCATTGTTGCATTACTAGTCGATCATAACCAGTTTTAAAATAAATTCCCGATTAGCCAGTCTAGTAGACGACCATCAGAGTAGAAATAACCGGATTTAATAATACAGGTGTCAAATGTGAGCTTGCGTGGACAAGATGCTTACTGTGAATGCGAGATGCTCCCGGACTGTTAAGGTTTCATAAAAGTAATCATTTTGGTGAACAAAACCAGCCATGTGATGCAAATGTTTGCGTCTAAGGACATGGCCGTTGACCGCAACCTGACCATCTCTGATGGCTTCCTTGGGTAGACGTAGGGCCAGCGTGTTCAATAAAGTGGTTTTTCCAGAACCGCTAGGCAGTACAAATGCAAATTTATGTGTTAATATACGAAAATTTGTGTTTTTATAAGGAACGAATCTAAGAACGACAACGTGGATGTTGCTTTGAGTTTCTGTATGTTTCGTACGAGTTTTTGCAAACGACTGATACTTATAGACAAAGACAAATCAAAACACTGCAGTAATTTTTGAAGTTTCCACTACATTCCTTTGATGTACTCGTAGTTAATATATTTATAGATATAGCGCCTCAACATGACCGAAACAGATGAATAACTTGATCAGAATTACGTTATTAGAATTAAACAAAATAAGTTTAATATAACATTAATTAGTAGAACAATGGCTAGAGAACTGAATTCAAACCGTGAATTTAAGAAAATAATTTGAATTTAAATAACGAATTCTAATTACGAAGAACGGCACGTTCTTCATAGCACGTGCATAGTGTGCACGTGACGCGCGGGAAAGCGTTCCAATTCCAACATAAGCAAATACATGATTCATGCCCATAGCCCTTACCTTGCACCCATGATTGCTAACAAGGTTCCCGGCCTGGCCACTCCTGAAACTGTTTAATTAATACAAATTGACAGTCAGCTGCTGCATTGGTTAATATAGACTTGTCAAGCGCATTGATTGCTCACCATTATTGAGAACTCTTCGATGATGTCCAATGCCCGATTGTTTAGTTTTCTTACTAAAAATAGATGCCAGATACGAATCTGACTTGATGGGGACGAAGACGCTCAGGTCCTGCCAAGTTAGGGTCACCCCAGCAACTTCGATGCTGCAAGCATCGTAGTCGTGCTTTTTCATGGGGACTTCTGTCCTAGGCTGAAAATTGAGTTTGTTTGGCCCGTTGTAATATTTGGTACATATGAAACATTAACTTTGATAATCGGCCCCACAACTCGTCGCAACTACTCGCAAGGGGAGAATTTCACTTGCCCGATCGATGCCTTATTGGTTGAAAATGACTGACAACTGGATGTAGAGTCGGTAATGGACATTCCTAACCCAGCCAATTTGTACCCTATTGTAAACATCTACATGTAATGTACATGCATATAACTGTATGCTGTTCAAAAGCATGAACAAATGTTGAGATGATCTTTTGAGCCAGTTAATACTAGTTGTCAGCATGCATTGGATGAAGTTGTATACGTTAATTATACGTTAAATATACCTGTACATGCACATCATGACATTTGTTTTGCTGAACATATACATTATTTCTAATGCAGTCTAGAACAGTGTATATGAAACTACAGTATTTTTGTTGAAATATTATTCTGTGTATAATAAATTTGCACATCTGTTGTTTTCATTGATTAAATAAAAATCTGACTTATTTTGAATAAAAGCTATTTATATGCGTATATATTGTATTTGTATTTTTTTTGCAGCGAAGTCAATTAAATCAATAAAAGCATCGACACATTTATTGAAATATGCTAGCTAATATGAAACTTTCTGTTAAATTGCAAAATTCAGAATCAGAATAACTGAGAAGCAGATGTCAGTAGCCTTGAAGGGCAAAATTTCAAAGACATTATCATCATGTAAGCACCTTTTTATCGAGTTAAACATTCTAACTTTTGAAATGTTCTTAGATGGAACAGGTTCGCACTTACTATTAATTCTTCTTTAGCCTCTTCGTGTAAACGGTCCATGCTGAAGAAAAAGGGTGCACATTCAAAGATGTCTTCACTCCTTTCCATAGCAGGTAATCTGAAAATTAAAATGTGGTTTGGTGTTGTAGTCTCGTTGTAGTGAACACTTGATTTTTCTCGCAATATTTTAACGCATGTACCTGGACACATACGAGACATCGGGTGTATTCAAAGAACTTTGAATTTTAGTAGATTCAGTTTCAGACATATTGGAGGTGTACGGCATGTCCACTGTGTAGTACAATATTCCTTATTCACGCGTACACTATTCGGTGGTATTCACATCATTTGCATATACAAACTGAACGCTGACGTCATTATGCCATTACTATTTTAAAGCTTATTTTTCGCACCTGAACCATTACAAACTTTCTCCACTATATAAAAATGCGTAATGTAGTGCACCGTGTTTGTGGAACACTGGCAAGACCTATTTCCATATTACTTCCCTGTACTGAACTTTGAATGTTGAGATAGGGTGATAACACTACGATATCATAAGGTTGCCATCACTTGGCAAGACCTAAAGAAAACAAACTTGGTTTTATCTCGCGATTCACCCGTTAATTTTGTTCTAGTTGTTTGCTGTGAAATGTGGCGAGGCCTATATGTAACCCATTTATCGCCTTTAATCCGCGAGTTAATCTGCTGTGCACATTTAATGAAGCAATTTGAATGTTTAGTCCCACTGCCGAACGTGCACATTTTCTTCTTCGTAACCCTTTTGAAAACTACTGGACTACTAATTATTATAACTAGGTGTCTGTAATCATGGTAACCTTCGTGCATGGGCACCTACTTGTTCCTGGTGCAAGACTAAATATCATGCTACCAATTAAAGTGGAGTGAATTATTAATAGGAAGAGATTCTTTTCTAATTAGGCTTAAGGAATTTTGGCATTACATGAGCATAGGGATCAAGTTGTGCATGTGACTACCTGAATTCAACAATGTTTCGAAGTTACATACCGGACAGGAGACTGATGTTTGGGGCATTTTTAAGTTTTAAATAGAATATCAACATGAATGGGGGAAAATGCGGATATAATCGCTGAGAATGAAGCGGATTCCGGTTAATCGAGACGTATCTCTAAGATCGCCATCGTTTAATCGGGACAAGAGTGCAGCTAATAATAGTGAATATAGATAGAAAAAGAAACTACTGAGAACATGGCATTTGCTTAATTCACGTATGCCCGAAAGACTGATCTAGAGATGTCATACAAAAATGCACGAATCACCAAACCACAACGTGCGCTTAATTAATTTCAAACGAGAATGTTAGTGGTCAAAACAGGTTTTTAGATATGTTCGTGCACTCAAAAAACCACAATAACATTAAGAAACTCAAATTGCTAGACACGGAGAATTCCTTTCTAGTGAATTTACATTGAAAAGTACGATTTACTGTCTTGAAACATTATATAGAGAGTTTGAGCCAGCCAACGTTAACGAAACGATAACGAGAAACGGCGCTGGCGGCCGGAATGGCATTGGAATGTCATACTTCGCATAGGGTAGTCCTTGACATTTCGGGCCGTCAGTGCTGTTTCTCGTTATCGTTTCGTTAACGTTTGGCTGGCTCAAACTCTATTATTTGGTGGTAGCGTCTTATTTGCGAAAGTTCGCGACTGAGCAGAATCTATAGGAGCTTTTTTCCCGCCATTTTACGACTACTTTATAGAGAAAATATTCCGGTCGTAATATTCCACCTACATGCAATGCTATGGGCTAGCCTCCTTGTGCGCTGCTATTATAAAGTATTAATGGTAAGCTAAGTGGGTTTAATTAATCTGTTATCTTTTTAATGGACACTGTCAACACAGCATTTAAACCATAATGGTGAGTTTTATGGACGACTGGTATCGGTTTCTACTATCAACGCTCAGTTTTAATGGATATAAATGCTCTATAATTAAGACTATTTAGCGTTTAATTGGTTTCTTACGTGTTCTTTTTTTAAATATTTAAACACACACATAACTGGTTTATTTCGGATGTGGACATTTTCAGAAAGTTTTAAAGAATTTTCATACATTTGTATATACTACTACACCAGTGTTGATAATTGAAACAATTTGCAGTGAACAGTAGAATTTCAAAACATGCAAAGCAATGGAATTTCGGAGCATGTAAAAAATAGAATTTCGGAGCATGCAAAGAATAGAATTTCAAAATAGAACAAAATGAGAAAAAGGAATAGAGATGAAAAAATAGTGAAAAGACTAAGGTTTCGGCTGTCTCTTATCTGATTTTATACACGAAAACAACTATAAATTGCTTCAATTTGAATAAATTGAGTTAAATTTTGATTTGCTGTTAAATTAAACAAAAATTATATGGAATTCTGAATTGTGTTATTTGGATCAAGTGTACGGTTCAGGTAAGATGAATATTTTCTCTATGTAATTCCCAACAACCAGTGTCATCTTATACTATATACTCGTACATAGTTAATATTACAGAATATGGGATCATCAAAATCTGAACAATAACTAGTGTATATATATGGATATACGAGTTTTCCACAGCGTTTTTTTTAATACATTTTTTTGGTCACATTTGGACACAGGTTTTTTTTTTACCACCGATGGTAAATCAGGGTGGGGTCGAATTGGTCGAATAAACCTCTACAAATTCTTGTTTTCACTCGGTGTTTTTAACCTAGAAAATGGAAATCTTGTCACTTACCTAAATCACGTTGTCCAGTGGAATTAATCCACAGTTAACGCGTCTTCTTCACACACACATTCCATAAGCAAATACGTTTTTATGCAATTTGCAAGCTTGGTAGATAATAGATTTAAATGATAATTTTGGACAGGAGGCACTTTTACCAAAGCTCGTACGATTATGGCTTCAAAGGATGGAATCAATGTAACGCCAAATTTTCAATGCACCAGATTGACGTCCCAAATTGTTGTCGTCATCCGTAAAGCTAGTTTCAGCTCACCTATTGGCTAGATTTAAAAAATGGTCCTTGGTGAAAGAATTTTTACCTGCTTCATGGTCACCAGCTTATTACACGAAATCATCAGCCTTGATAGTATAATGAAAACATGTTTTGCCGTGTTTGTACATTTGTGGAAGGGGAGCCAAGTTCTTGTTCCTTATATATATAATCTTTTACTATCAATTATATTTGTACGTTTAAATGATGTGAATATACATATCAAAAGTGTCCAAAATTACGTGCTCGTATTTTCTTATTGCATTACATTCGAAAAGAACACATACTGATAGAATAGCATACATGAATTATAATATGAATTACATTGACTGTGATTTTTATGTCCTAGTAACTATATATTGTAGGATATCTGGTGTAGAATTTTCGTGTTGGTACAGATCATTTGTGCACTATACATGGGTTCTTTTCTATCATTGAACTTTAGACTAGCTAAATAGTAATGTTGTCATATGTGTGTAATGCATTATAGGAGGTGCCTTCGTTAGTTAACTAATTAGTTAATATTGAATAACTTCAGGTAATTGGCTTAGAAAGCCGAAATATGCAAGTTGCGCTGTATCAACCATCATCATGAAAAGCTGAAATGGAAAACAAAGTTTACTTGCTTTTTTGAATTGTGACAAAAATAATTTCATATAATGTTAGTGATAGATTATTTCGTAAATATTTTGTGTAAAATAATCTGCATATTCTATGATTACAAATTACTTACGGTAAATAGTCCAACGTCAGTCATTTCCATGAACCAATCAACAGTCAGGCTTTTAAAGGGAATTAACTTCATTGTTGAAAAGAAAATCAACTGATTTAGTTTTTCCTGTTGGAAATAAAAGGTTTTGAATTTTTTTTACTACATTGAGAAGAATGGTGAATATTGAAGGTAAAATATTTTATATACTCACAATGATGCATTTCTCAGTTTTGCAATTCAAATCCGTTTGCATAAAGGTGTAGGCTGCTTCGGACATTTCTTTTGTCTAAAATTAAAATCTCTTAAACAAATCCTAATATGTATCGTATTTGGATTAGTGACGTAGTGAGAGGAAAACCGAAAACTTGGGGGGGAATTAGCTACCCCGGACGCCGGTAGCTAGGGGGCGTCCCAATTAAAGTATTAAAATGGATTTTTTGGACTATATATGAAACTCACTATTGTTGAAACTGGATAAGTACATTTATTTTAAGTAACACAATACAAATAATTAGGTTTGAAAACAAGAAATATAATTTCGCGATGGGGTGCAGTTTGGGGAGGGGGGCGCAAATTTGGGTCTTTTTCTCTGGGCGCCAAATATCTTCGCTACGCCACTGATTCGGATTTGTGTAAGATGCATTAAGCAACTCCCAAAATTGTTTTTCAAACGTCCACATGTTCTAGTTTACGATTTCTAATTTATCTGCAGTTTATTATTGACTTTTGAAAAGGTTTCTCACCAATGTCAGGTTTGTAGTAACCATCTGATGATCACACAGATGGGATGCCTTTTGAAATAGCCAAATAAATTCTTTCATCTTTAAAAAGAATGAAAATTCAGAAAATGAGGGACATTTGATTACATATCCGTGCTAAGTTTCTCATATAAACATAAATTCAATTAATAATGCTCATACAATGATAGATGCAAAATTATAGTGCATTGACTGCATTCGGTTTCTTTCAACAAAGGGAATGGCTTTCTTTGTTAAAATATTACAATTTTGCTAAATATGCATGGAAATTCAACTTACCTCGTTATTTAACTGAAGCGTTCTCAATAAAAGTATGATTAAAACCACTACAATTGCAATGGGGGAACTTATTATGACTATGAGCTCCAAAACAGAAATACAGGTGTCGGATGTCGTGTCTTGAATTAAAATGATCGTAGTTGTGTATGCTATTGTGGTTATGCTACACAAGAAAGCTGCGTGTAACACCGGCGAAATAATTTCATTTAAAAGATCCAATAAATTATGGATTGAAATGTAAACTTGATAAAATTCTGCGAACTTCTGGTTAATGACATGGCAACGTTTCGTGTTTTATCTCGTCTTTTAATTGACGGAACATCAGTCTACACCAAGTGGTTATGATCAAAGCTAAGCTTAGCCCTAAGAATGAACCATCAGGCGGCAGAAATGGCGTCATAACGGATAAAAGAAATGAAAGTATCTTACGAGTTTCTGCGTTAAATCCAAGGACGCTAACATGATCATTGCATCTCGCAAACATATTGGGAATGAATAGGCAAGCAAATGATGCTATCATTAACATTGTCATGGGAATTGTGTAAAGTAAAACACGAAAAGCAGATGATCCGTGCATAAAGAAAGACAAAAAAGTACTCGCTTTTGTGAGATAAACAGCATCTTTAGACGAAACCGAAAAATCTTGCATGCTACAAAATAAGTCGTGAATCTCTTTTTTATAAATTCGGTAGTTTGCGTGGGAAGTTAAAGTCATGAAATTGCCTGTAATGGTTAACAGTAAAAATAGCATGAAATTCCTCGCCCCGGTCACGCTGTCAGTAATGCCATTTGACTTTTTCAATTCCCAACTGAGAATTAGTGTTGAAATCAAACAGATGACCCAGCCAATGAACGTATTTTTGTAAATATTGTGCATAATTTTATGTGGGAAAAACGGTCGTTCATTCAAATGGTAAACATCATAACCATACATGTAAAATATAGTCGCAAATGACTTTGTGCATTTATAGAGGGATACCATGATTAAGCAGCTAGCCTTATCGTGTTCCAATGTTTCAGTAAAAAGAATCACCTCTATATGACAGCGATCATGCGATAGACCTGATCGATGCTTTTTTTTTAAAAATAATAAGATCGATAATATTGCGAGCAAGATGTTCTCTGCATTTTGTGTAAATTGCCTTTAACAAGAAAATATCGGTAACTGCTAACTAAATAAGAGTTGTTCGTGTTCACCTAAAAGCTGCTTATTGTATTAAATTCCTTTGAATTTAGTGTATGTATACAAACTCAACTGAAATGTTAGATCGTAGATCCTCTCTATCAATTCAATAATGTCAACATATTTTCATGCATGGATATATATGTTCAATGTTGCCAGCTAAATTTCGTTCAAACCAAAATTAAATTATCCCCCAATCAATAATAATGCTTTTTGATATTCAGACAAAATCACCAAAATACTGAATCATATCATAGAGAAATTGTCAAATATTTCCTTATGTCGGGAATTCGCAAATTTTCTTGAGAAATTGCATGTTTAATTGTTAATGCCAAATAAAAGAGGATTACATATGTAGTGCGTAGATTAGACAAAGGACCAACCTTAGTTTTTTATACAGACGATGGAAAGGCATGTATTTATTATGCATTTATTATTAATGTACTGAGGTGACCAGACTACATCGTGGTTCGCCGGGTATTGCACCTTAGCAGAAGCGTAAGGGTGATTTCACAGAGATTGTTAGATCTCCGGGTTTCACACACCGATGTTCGACTTTCTTAAGGTCGAACGGTGTGGCAGGCAGAAGTTACACGAGGGAAAGACTATTCCTCGGAGTGAGTGATCTTATGTATTAAATCAAGACGTCGCGTCTTGGGTGTATGACTGAAAAGCTCGAAGTTAGAATAAACGAGAAGTTTTCAACACTTAATCAATTTTATGTTTCTTTTATTCAAGTGAACACTTTGACAAAATGGTACCCAAAAGGACAGTAATGAGAGCACAGCTCGAAATACAAGTTCTTTTTTTCAACTCCCTTTCAATACACTCTGATTGCTCTCAAGAGCGTGTCTTAGGTCAGACCTAGTGTGGTATAGACTACTGTCACTGTGGGGTGGTGGAGAGTGGTAAAAAGCGGGTCCTTATATATGGGACCTAAAGTATCACATTGGACAATGGGGTTAATTACCTTTAAGTGGGCATAATTGAAGTCACCAGACTTCAATCATGGAAATCTCCCTGCTCGAGGACTAAAGGTTATTTATGTCCGAAATTGGTCTTGCTCTGGAATTGCCTAGAGCGTGGCTTAGGCCAAACTTAGGCTTGCCACATGGACGGAACTAGTCTTAAGCGAGTTCATAACGAGCGAAAAGTGAATTAAAAGCTTTTGGTATGCTTTAGTACATCGATATTAATATACTATACATTGATCTGTTGCAACTAATTAAAAAGGTACGCAATAACGAAGTATTTTAACACAGGAAAATGTGAAAAGAAAGAACTCAGTCACCATTAATAATATAATGATGTAATTTTATATATACATCATGTGCTCCAGTTAGAAGGTGGAGTTTTCGTATACTTTGCTAAAAATGCTTGTATATTTAACTTGTGCTGCGTCAACTGTCATCATGAATAGCTAGAATAGCAAATTGTATGTGGTTCACAATAATGCTTTCTTATGATAAATAATGCACATGTATATGTACAGTACACCAGTGAACTAGACAACTGAAATCCTGGTATATAACAACATAGTGACAACAAATTACTTCATTAAACCTGCATACAAGTTAGTAGTAGAAATCAGTATTAAACTTCTAAATATACATGTATTAAAATAGTAAAATAATAATTACGGTTAGAATTGCAAAATTTGTTACTTATATGCAGGTTTAATAACATATACTTTGTTGTAACATATCTAAATTATGTTTAGACGAAAATGTAATTAATAATTTCATTTTACTCACGCTAAATAATCCAATGTCGCTAATACTCATGAGCCAATCGATAGTCATGATTTTTAATGGCACGCACTTCATTGTTGTAAAGAAAATCAGATGATTCAGTTTTTCCTGAAATTTACAAATGCAACTGAAATATGACTGACAATTTAATCTTTAATTTTGTGTGAGACATTGTAAATACAAAACACGTACAATGATGTACTCATCAGATTTGTTATTGGAATGATTCTCCAAACTGAAACGGTCGCTTTTAGATATTTCCACTGACTGAAATAAGAATTAGAATCATTAAACGGGATTAATGATACCATTTGCTGTGTTAGATCCACTAATGATAGTATTTTCAGTTTTTGGATTTTCTGTTAATTAAGTTTTAAATGTCACTTTCGGGATTTAGGGGACATCCTTTTTGAATGGCCCCCAATTTCAACAGTTTGCTACATCATTTGCAACGCTTTTGTTATATAATTAAAAACTTAATTGTTATTCGACTAGATGATTTAAATCCAGTCAGAATAGGTTTTTCAAAAACAGAACAAATGAAATGCATTTGATATATAAGCCAGTGCATTATATGGTGTGGTAAATTTGTGATTTTAAAATAAATATAAATTGCACAAAAATGTTCTCACCATCTGATTGTCGTTCAATGCTTTTAGATAGATCCACACAAACGAATCCACCTTAGAAAAGTATGGAAAT
>JAUJYV010001209.1:0-20442 GCA_033995625.1 Ophyiulus pilosus
GCGAATTTGGGCCGAGAGTGTTTTGGGACAGGGGCGACTTTGGGCCATGGGAGCTTATGGAAAGGGGCGACTTTGGGCCATGGGAGCTTACGGAAAGGGGCGACTTTAGGCCGAGAGTGTTTAGGACAGGGGAGACTTTGGGCCGAGAGTGTTTTGGGACAAGGGCGACTTTGGGCCATGGGAGCTTACGGAAAGGGGCGACTTCGGGCCGAGAGTGTTTTGGGACAAGGGCGAATTTGGGCCGAGAGTGTTTTGGGACAGGGGCGACTTTGGGCCATGGGAGCTTATGGAAAGGGGCGACTTTGGGGCAGTTTCCGCTCTGACTTACGATAGCACACGGCCAATTTGAGACTGACCGAAGCTCGAGAACCCATAAATTTGATCTGGGTTTTCATCGTATTTTCTTATAATTTAAGTCACGAAGGACCCTCACGAAGAAACCCTCGACAAGTAGGAACCTAAGGCCCTCACTGAAAAGTCGCTGAAAATAGATAAAAAGCGTCGCCAAAGTGGAGAGAGCGTCTTGACCTAAATGTTGACCCGAATTAAGTCGCTCTCGGAAACGCATCAACGACACGGCGTTAAACTCGCTAAACACGACTTTAATGACTAGTGACATCGATTTCTACACGGGACACGCGGAGGAGGATGACCGATCGCAGGGGTCGGAGGTCGCGGCTAGTGGTCAGTGCCGGGAAAACGAACTCTAGCAGCAGAAACGGACAACGGCGAGTTCGTTAACGTCCATCTTAGCATCTGCGGCCACACCGCTGTCTAACCATTTACGCGACAATGTCTTCCAACAACCGCTGTCTCGCTGACTGCGGCTATTGTGGGGATGCGTACCGCTGCATGACTGCTGACACGACCACATCTTCTGACAACCGCCGTCTCGGTGACTGCCATCTGCGGTGATGCCGCTGCCTAACCACTGAAATGACCACGTCTTCTGATGACTGTTGTCTCGGTGGCTGGCTTCTGCGGCAATACCACTGTCTACTGGAAACAATATGCCCAACACGACCACGTCTTCTGACAACCGCTGTCTCAGTGACTGCCGTCTGCGGTGATGCCGCTGTCTAACCACTGAAATGACCACGTCTTCTGATGACTGCTGTCTCGGTGACTGGCTTCTGCGGCAATACCGCTGTCTAATGGCAACAAAATGCCCGACACGACCACGTCTTCTGACAACCGCTGTCTCGGTGACTGGCATTTGCGGCAATACCGCTGTCTAACCACTGAAATGACCACGTCTTCTGATGGCTGCTGTCTCCGTGGCTGGCTTCTGCGGCAACACCACTGTCTAATGGCAACAAAATGCCCGATACGACCGTGTCTTCTAACAACCGCTGTCGCGGTGATGCCGCTGTTTAACCACTGAAATGACCACGTATTCTGATGACTGCTGTCTCGGTGACTGGCTTCTGCGGCAATACCGCTGTCTAATGGCAACAAAATGCCCGACACGACCACGTCTTCTGACAACCGCTGTCTCAGTGACTGCCGTCTGCGGTGATGCCGCTGCCTAACCACTGAAATGACCACGTCTTCTGATGACTGCTGTCTCCGTGGCTGGCTTCTGCGGTAATACCGCTGTCTAATGACAACAAAATGCCCGACACGACCATGTCTTCTGACAACCGCTGTCTAACCACTGAAATGACCACGTCTTCAACAAAGCTGTCTCTCTGACCGCGGTCATTGTGGCGATCCACGCTGCCACGTGACCGCCGTCTTCCAACAACAACTGTCTCTAAAACTACGGCGATACTGGTGCCGCCGTCATCCGGGTCGCGTGAAGTTTAAGGACGGTACGACATCTAAGGTTACACGGCGTTCCCAACCACGCGACAGTGTCCGTGGCTACCGCGACGATGCCGCTGCGACATCGTCCTACGCTACCAACCGCCGAACCTCTGGCGGCTCCGGCTACTGCACGGAACAAGCTCTGGAGGGCGAATTGGACTGGTCTTCGGCCGCGGGCGTCTTGGTGCCGACGGCCATGGCGGTTATGTGCGCGGCAGTCTTGAAGTTGATGATGGGTCCGTCCTGCCGCTGTCCGCTGCGGTCGGCGCGGCTGGGCAAGGCCGCCAGGTGCCGCCTGGCGTCCGGCCGTTCCGGATCCACGATGACCAGCCCCGTCACGCATCCGTCCACCGTCCCCAGCAGCAGAGAGACTCCGTCGTCCGCGCTTTCCACGCTGTTGAGTTCGGCGGGCAGCCTGTAGTCCGCGATCATGGTGGCGTCGGCCACCCGGAAGACCCGCAAGGTCTGCCGCCCGCTGTGGTAATAGAGGACGTAGTCGTCGCGGGCGGTGAAAGCCACGTGGACGCTGAAGACGCCCTCGGCCACTCTGGGGATGAAGGTCCGCACGGTGTTGCCGTACCGCAGCTCGATGAGCTCCAGACCGCCGCGGGCGGGGGCGTAGAGCCCGTACTTGCCGTCGCGGGTGCACTTGCCGTTCCAGCGCGGCACGGACCGCACGAACTTGCGGCTCTTCAGGTCCAGGATGTTGCCCTTGTCGGCGTCGATGAGGCCGATCTGCGCGGCTTTGTGCGGCAGAGCCACCACTTGCGAGATCTCCTTCATCTTGGGGTACTTGGGAGTGATCTTCTGCTGAAGCGTGCCGCTCGCCGCGTGGAAAACCAGAAGCACGTCTTTGGACCGTTCCACGGCGAGCGCCAGCAGCAGCTGGCCGTCGGCGGTGACCGCGAGCGGGCGGAACACCTGGTGGGAGAGAAAAACAGAGGGTTTAAAACCACGGAGGACCCGCCAAAGACCGACCGCCCCCAGAAATCCGCAACCGCGGGATACCTTCGGCGTGTACTCCAGCTCGTAAAGGGCCTCTCCCTCCGGCACGGACCTAGCCACGCAGTGGCACTTTCCGTCCGCGTCCCTGGCCACCATCAGGGCCTTGGCGTCCTCGTCCAGCAGCCGCAGCTGCCGCACGCACCGCTGCTCCTGACGCGCCAGCGGCCGTCCCTCTTCCGCGTCCGCGTCCCACACCAAAAAGTGGTCGGACTCCACGGCGACCACGTAGCGCCCGTTGCGGGTGACCGTGGCGTGGGTCACGATGGCCCCCAGCGGGCTGTCCGCCAGCTTGGACAGCAGCCGTCCGGTCCTCATGTTCCACACCCCGACGCAGCTTCTGGTGACGGCCACCGCGCGGTTGGTGCGGCAAGACAGGCTCAGGCCGTCCACGGGCATCTCGTGGCGGTCGATGGCGTGGACCTGCGGGGGCACGGAGAAAGCGGTTAGGGCCGTGGACCGCTCCGGGGGCAAAGCGGGGAAAACAAAGAGGTTCACCTACCTTCTCGAAGATGTTGTCGATGTTCCACACCTTGACCGTGCGGTCGATGGAGGAGGTGACCACCGAGTTCCAGCAGGCGTCCACCAGCGGTTCCAGCTGGATGATGCGGGCAAAGTGGGCGTCGAGTCCGTTGAGGAGCTCTCCGGTTTCCCGTCGCCACACGTACAGGGTCTTCCGCACTCCGGCGACCACGTAAGCGCCGTCTTTGCTGATGGCCGCCGTGTTGGAGCGCATGGCCCTCACGGAGATGTTGCGGACCCCGTGCGGGAGCTTGTAGACGGAGGGCTCGCGGCTGCCGACGGCGGTTCCGTTGCCGCTTCCCCTGCCGCCGCCGATGTCCTCCTTGCCGCAGCCTTCCGTCTTCCAGATCTTGAAGCCCATCATGAGGGTGGCCACCAGCACTCCGTAGTCCTCCCAGAGCCGCAGCTGCAAGATGGCCTCTTCCGTCTCGCCCACGTCTCCCGTGGGTTCCCAGCAGGATCCCTGGCGGCGGAACGCGGTCAGGGCGTACTCGCCGCCCTTCCTGCGACACGTGACGTAGACGACGTCGCCCTGCTCGTTCTTCACCATGACTCCGTGGAAGGCGAGGTCCTCGCGGTCCGTCCCGTCGACTCTGCTGCGCAGCCACATGTCGCCGCCTCCATCCTCCTGCTCGCCGCTTCCAGAGTTGCCTCGGAAGACGACGTCGTAGGTGTCCGGCCCCACCAGCTCCACGGACAGGACGGACTTTCCGGAAGGGGCCTTGTGCCGTTCCACCAGCTTGCAGTTGAGGTCGTAAAGGCTCCAGCCGCCCCGTCCCCACACGGCCAAATGTCCGTCGGTGAGGCTGACCCCCTGCACGGCTTCGGACGGGTCCTCCAGCGCCCCGTCCATCAGTCTGGACTCTCCCGTCAGCACGTTGAACAGCGCCACCTGGTTGCTGCTGGTGTAGCTGGCCGCCCGGCGGTTCTCCGGGCTGACCACCAGGGTCTGCATGATGCCCTCGATGTGCGGATCGATGTTTCGGGTGATGTCGCTGGTGGACAGGTCCCACATGATGAAGCGGTTGGACACGGACATGACGTAGCGCCTGTCGGAGGTCAGGCAGAAGGCGAAGACCGCGAAGCTGTGGCCCTCCAGAGAGTACTTCAAGGGTCCTCCCGGAGTGTGAAGGACGTGATACGCGGGAAGAAGGGCGCAGTGCTGCGGTCCCAGACTGTCGCACTGGGCGAGGAGGCTGCGGACGTGTTTGTTGGCGGAAGTCTCCGGAAGCAGCCTTCCAATGAGTTGCGGCGCCAACATGTCCGCGTGCTCGCTGATGATGGCGCCGCCGAGCCGCATGGCGTCCGCCACCAGGAGGATCTCCCTCTTGGCCTCCGCGTCTTCGCAGTGGACGTAGGCATCTTCGAAGTCCCCCAAGACGGCGGCTAGCGGACAGCTTCTGAGCTTGGCGTGCAGCCACTCGTAGTTGAAGAGCACGTTGTCGTAGAGGTCGTCGAACCGCCGCGAGCGGACGAGGTGGAACGGCAGCTCTCCGAACTTCCGCAGGTTGTAGCGGGCCACTTTGCCGTCCTTGCTCTGGAAGACGAGCGGCTGCGGCGGCACTTTGCGGTCCGCCTCTCCCTCTTTCTCGGTGAGGCCGAAGCGGTGGCGCTGGACCTCCGTGAAGCGGAAGGGCTTGGGCACGCCGCCGCCCCAAGTCCCGGAGAAGTAGTCCGCGATGTTGGAGTGGAAGTAATAGGCCATGTTCAGGTTCTTGAAGTAGCGTTCGCGGGCCGCGTCGCGGAACTGCCTGTGGTACCAGTTCATGACGCTGACGCCGTCCGCCTCGCGCTCCGACAGATAGTTGGGAAGGTCGTTGCGGATGCGGGTCCACAGCAAGGGCGGGATGCGGCGCACCGGCGGCAAGTGGTACTGGTACACGTCGTCCAACACCTGATCGAAGAGGAGGAAGAAGAATAAAGCGTTAGTCGAGACTCCGAGAAGAAGCTTACCGCGGACGCCTTCGGCCGCTACGAGACGGCGGTCAACGTCCGCACCTTATCGTCTAACGAAATGAGGTCCTCCAGCTCCGACTCGCTGAGTCCGCTCTTGGCGGCCGTGATGTACGCGAGGGCGTGGAAGACGAGGAGCTTCCCGTGCTGCAGCTCGATGCGGTCGAAGAGCTTCATGATGCTGTCGTTGACGGTTGCCGCCAGCTGAGTCTCCTGCGGCCGCGAGTAAGACTTCCAGCGGCAGATCTCCGCAAAGACGAGCTTGACGAAGATGGGCAGCGTGCACTTCACGATGGCGTTCTGCACCAACCGCCACTGGTAGTTGTTGAGGTCGCGGTGCGCCGCCTCCATCCACATCTTGATCACCTCCGTGGCCAATTCCTCCCCCAGCGGCGTGATCTCCAGGTAGTGTTCCTCGCAGTCGATCATCTTTCGCAGAGTCACCAGATCGCGGTTGGCTAGCGGCGGAAACGAACAAAAAGCAATTAACGGCAAGACCGACAACCGTCCGCACCCTTCTCCGCGCCATCACGTACCTTGTCCGCCCTGTCCTCCTCCGGTGGCATCCTCGTTGCAAGAGACGATGAACTTCACGTTGGGCGGCAGCGCCACGGGGATCCAGGAGACCTTGTTGGACTCCTCCACTCCCGAGATCTGGTCCACCGAGTCCAGGAAGATCATGAGCGGCTGTTCGACGCTGGCATGCTGGATGAGAGTCTTGAAGTGGGCGGTGAGAGGCACGAGGTCCTCCGGGATGCCCTCCATGGGCAGCATGTAGTTGTAAGCCATCTGTTTGCACATCGTGGTCAGCAGAGGACCCAGAGCGGAGCTGTCGGGAGTGGTGCCGATGTACCTGAGAATAAGCACGGGTTTGGCGTTGGGAAGCCAGCCGCCAACCGAGAGGCTCGCCGCCTTGGCCACCATGGACGTCTTGCCGCATCCTCCGGTGCCGTAGAGGAGGAAGGGCTTGTCGGAATCTCCCGCCACGTACTCCCGCAGCCGCTCCAGTTCCTCCAGCCTTCCGTGAAACACCTTGACGGAGTTGTTGCAGGCGTGGAGGTGTTGCAGGATCTCGGTGACAATCTGGCCTTGAGGGCTGGAGTCCTCCTTGCGCATGGCACGGTCAACCAGCTTCGTGATGTTCTTGTAGAAGTGGACGATGAACTGCTGGATGTATTCCTTGTGCGTGTCAAAGTCGACGCCTTCCTTGCCGATCCACTCCACCGTGAACCTGTAGCGGAAGAAATGGTTGAGGAATCAAGCTACCGTCGGATACTTCGGGGCCATACCCCCGTCCCCAAACGCCCTCGGCCCAAAGCATCCACGTGGGACGTACTTGCACAGGTTGGATGCCTCGATCTTGGCCTGCAGCCGACTGTCCCTGAGATCCGCCAACAGTTCGCAGGCTTCCGTGTCCACCGTCCTGTTGATGATGTCGATGAATTTGGAAGCCGACTTCAGGTTTGCCAAATTGATGTTGTTGATGTAGCGGACGTAGGCCAAAACGTGGTTTTTGGTGTTCTTCACGTTGAGGACGCCGCGGATGACCTCGCGCTCGGTCACTGTTAAAAGACAAAAGATGGTCCGGGTCACGGCTAAAGCGACCAACTCGGCACGTATTTACGAACAAATCGTACCGGACATGAAGTAGTTGTGCATCGCGATTTTGTCCATCTTGTTCTCGTTAAAAAGCAGAAGGGCCGCTTTCCGCAACAGCTTCTGCATTTTGGCCAAAGTGTCCCACCAGGTGGCTTGGTCCTGCGCTTGCAATTTGGGGACTCTCTAAAAAGCGAACAACTTATAAAACACTCGAAGGGTTTCACTATAGTCAATTACTTAATCGACCGTTAAATTTTCGTTATTTTCAAAGGAGCCAAATCACCTTATTGTTAAAGTT
The DNA here is from genome assembly GCA_033995625.1 of Ophyiulus pilosus. Classification (NCBI taxonomy): domain Eukaryota; kingdom Metazoa; phylum Arthropoda; class Diplopoda; order Julida; family Julidae; genus Ophyiulus; species Ophyiulus pilosus. The sequence goes on from JAUJYV010001209.1 coordinate 7,184, forward strand.
GACCAAAATGGAGCTGATGGGCTGCAGGATGCTGACGGGTGGGACCTCGTTGGCGTCCTTCTTGTACCACTTGTCCAGAAGAGTGACGTCCGTGTTGGTGGTCAAAAGGGCCTCCCGCATGTCCGCGAGTTCGGACGAGATGATGTACGTGGGAATGGGCCGATAGCCGTACTTCTGCCCGAGGAAAACCTGGAGAAAACGAAAGAAAGATCGGAAGTCGAGCATTTCAAAAAACGTCCTCCGATGGCTCATCGTTTTATTACAAGTTTTTACCACAAAGTTAGGACCCATCGACAGACGCTGACAGTTGTCAATTTCCTTCATGCAAAGTTCGGTGGTCATGTGGTCATCGGTGGCCTCGTCGCGGACACCCCAACGCATGTCAACCACCTATTCGGACAAAAGACACGTTTATAAAAACCACCAGTGGGGCCACAAAATTATTTGTTTTTTAATCAAAGTAAATTGAATTTTTCACAAATCTAGGCAAGAAACGTAGGAGCAAAACAGCGGTCGAGGAGAACCTTCGTTAGAAATGTATCGCGAACCAACTGCTGCTGCTTTACTTTGACTTACTACACGTCTTTTTCACTAAATAGCCCACATTTCAACGAAATTTCAACACTTAATTCGTCCATTTGCCTCGTTTTTCACCCGCTTTCGCCTTCTTCCTATAGCTACGCATTAACCCAATATGGCGGATCGAAAACTGTTCTTATTTCTCATTTGGAACACGGTTGCCACGCGCGTTCTAACTATGCTCGTGCACGCACGTGATTCCCTCCGAATCTCTAACCAGGCAGCAAACAACGTGCTACCTGGTTAGACATTATTACTGGTATATATATACGTAAGGGGGCCACAAAAAAGTAACACCTTTCATAAATTGGTGCCTTTTTTGTTTTTTAATCAAAGTAAATTTAATTTTGCACATATTTAGGCAAGAAACGTACGAAAAAAAAAAGCTGTTGAGGAGAACCTTCGTTAGAAATCTATCCCGAACGCTGCTTTCACTTACTACAAGTACAGTGGCCCTCTCTTTCACTTCATAGCCCGCATTTCAACGAAATTTCAACGTGTATTTCATCCATTTTTCTCCCACTTTCTTCTTCTTCCTATAGCTACGCATTAACCCAAGATGGCGGATCGAATACTGTTCTTATTTCTCATTTGGAACACGGTTGCCACGGTTACGCGTTCTATATTTGCTCGTGCACGCACGTGAATCCCCCCGAATCTCTAACCAGGCAGCAGACCACGTGCTACCTAAACCTGCCTGGTTAGACATTATTAGCGGAATATACAGGGTGGCCACAAAAAAAAGAGATACCATTTTTCATAAATTGGTACCTTTTTTGTTTTTTAATCAAAGTAAATCTAATTTTGCTCAAATAAAAAGGGGCATACTACAGCATTTACGGTCCTAAATATACTTTTTCCACTATTGATGTGCCTCAAAGCCCTAGCCCAAAGTTGCCGCACGCGATACCATACACGACGGGGGTCTAACTCGTGTGGGAATATCCCTTTCTCTATTAATCCCACCGGGAAGTAAAAATGATGGAATATGTGAAAAGAGGAAGACTGCTGTTTTTTGCGCGCAAACGTCACAGTTATCGGATCGATACGAGTTGCGCAATATTTTCATGGACTGAAGTAAATTGGCGTGATTTGTGTGCGGCATAACAAATCGATAATCGCGAATGTGTGTTAATAGGCTAAAAACACATAAAAAAAACAATAACAAAAAAACAACAACAGAAAACACACACAAAAAAGGCATGAAAGGTCAAGGTTTAGGAAACAAAGTATCAAAAAACACGCCTTTTATGCGGAGATTAGGAAAACACGCGATGAGCTATTTGCGGCCCTATAAATTATCATTAAATTAATGGACCATTTGGCATCAAAATTACCTGAAATTCAAGACCGTGTTTTTCTCGGCAATATTCTTTTAGTTTCGGATAAACTTCTTCCATCAAAGTATTTCTTTCGGTTGACGTATCTAAAAAAGACGAGATGTTCTGTTAATGGGACCATCCGCGTAATAAGGCCATTATGAAACACTTATATACAAAGTATACGTGGCAATATCCATAGTTCAATACTGATAATGGGACTATTTAGTGTTAGGGCCCGAGCCAGATGCTTGTTAGGAATATATGAGCAAGGACCACATTTTAAGAACTGGTCACATAATAGGGCCGTTATGAAACACTGCTATACAATGTAGACTTAGCAATATCTACAGTTCAATACGGATAATGGGACCATTTAGTATTACGGCCCCAGCCAGCTGCTAATTAGGAACACGCGAGCAAGGACCAAATCTTAAGGACCCATTTAAGCTTTTGTTAACTGGGACAATTGCATAATAGAACCATCATGTGACCCTGGGCCTTCATTGGTAGGACCACGTAACATATGGTCCCTGTTAATATAGGCCATTCCGTATAATGGGAATTGTAGATCTTAGGATCAGTCCCTTATTAGGACCACACGAGCAAGGACCAAACACGCCCTAGGCTTCGGTTAATGGAACCAGCCGCATAATTGGGTCATATAACATCCCCTTGTTGGGGGTTCATATACTGCATTATGCATGACATATGAACTTGTAAGATCATGGGGCTTCTGCATATTGGGACAACAAAATTTTTTAAGCTTTGATTAATGGGTCCAGCCGCATAATAGGACCACAAATCCACATATGTTTAAAAACTAAGTCGCTTACCATGAAATATTAGTTTTTTTACCGGATTTTTTTAAGAAACCCGATTCAGAATGAAATTACTCGAAATGCTAAGCCATACTTGTGACATTTTCACGAGATTTTAGCAAATTTGAGTGAAATTTGGAGAATGAGACAATTAAGACTAACCTGTGAAGGTCGAACTGGTGAAAATCCTGACAATCTTGGAGCTGACAGGCGGCAAATTGTCGAGTTTTCCAGCGAAAATCCTGTCCACGGCTTCGTCGTCCATCTCGACCTTCAAAATAGGAAAAAAAACCATGAAATTGCCACGTTTTCAACATGTTAAAAATGCATTCTCCTCACCTGAATTTGTTTCAACGGCTGCTTTTCTTTTGGAACACTGGCATTCTAGAACATGACGTCACGGCGCGAGACCGCGTTCTACTCGAGCCGACAGCCGCACGTGCGAGCAATGTTGTCATCGACGAACGCCGTCGTCATGGCAACCGACGCACAACAACAAAATGGCCGACTTAGCCTCTAAGCGAGGCCCACTTTCCCTTTTACAATGCTAGCCTCTAACTACTAACGCGAATACAGGGTGGACGAAAATTGAAAATATTGGTTAGTCAATTTTAGGACGTTTTTAAGCAACTTTTTTCCAAATTTTAGGCAAATTTTAGTCGTGGATGTTTCGCAGAATACACGAGATGAGAGTTCTGCAAAATTTCTACAAGTTTTTATAGAAATATTGAGAGCTGCAATCAAAATTTTATGAAAAATATCATAAAAGTAGCCATTTTTTTTGCAAATGTTTAGGAAATTTTAATCGTGAATATTGGACAATTTCTACAAGTTTTAAGACTGCATACATCTTAAATCATTTTATTTAAATTTTTAGGTATTTTGATGAAATGTAAAAATTGAACATCAGATGTTTTTTGAAACAAATTTAGTGAAATTTGTAGACAAAAAGAAATTTTTATTATTTTATTTTTACAAGTTTTTAGATAAAATTGGATAGAAAATAAAACGAAAATTTCTAAAACTAGTCACAAAAGACTTAAAAAGACTTAAAAAGTCATAAAAGTTTGAAACATAAATTTGTTGCAAATTTGAGACAAGTAAAACGTGTAAAAAAATGGGAGTTGTCTAAAAATGCTGACAAAATAAGTAAAGAATGCCAAAAGTATCAAAATCCTCAGCAGGCTTTTATTTATTTGTTGTGGGAGTGGAAAAATGGGACGAATTTGAGCACTTTTTAGTCCTTGACCCCAACTCAAAAAACAACATTTCAAATATTCATTTCGTGATCCAAATACAAATTTAAAACGGATTTGTGTCACATTTCAACTACAAAAATATGTAGCTAAAAGTTTACAAGATTTCACAAGATTTTACATCCAAAGACTAAAATTAAACTTATTAGAGATTAGGTTTATTAGGTCCATGCAATGACACGTGGGGCCTAACTGAGCAATGGGCCCCGATGAAATAGGACCCTTAAACATGACACGATATGTTAAAAACGTTAATATTAATATTTATTTCTTAAAAACAATCCCAAATACGTGTTCAAAATAAGTGTGAACATGTTTTCTCCTATTTGTAGAAACACAAAAAAACATGTTCAAAAACGTAGTTTTTTAATAATTATTAAATTGATTAAATTTTGATTTTAATAGTGGTGACGTCACCCCTCTTTTCGGCAATAAAAAGGTAATAATTTTAACCTCGATTAAACAAAAAGCCAAATGTGACGTTAATGAAATACTAATTTCTCATCCCGGATGCAATTAAACAGCTAGTTTTTAAGTAATTAAACATCATCATCATCAATATCATCACGTCATCCGACATATTCACCGAAAAAACCCAAAAGTATCCAAGGTGCCCTTCGAAAAAACGTGAAAGGGCATTGGTCTGAAAATAATTACAAAAAAACTAGGATTAATAAGTACAATTTTTTGAAGTTTGAATGTATAAAATGTATCATTTGATTGTATCGAAAAACTAGGAGAGAAAAATGTGGCGAGATACTCTCGAGAGCAGCTCTCACGAATGGACGCACTTCCGAGAGTAGCCATCGAGAGCAACTCACGAGAGTTAAAAGACAGTTTTCGCAATGTCAACGTCTTTATACTTAACGGGAAGAACCACGCATGCGCACTCATTCCGTTCAATTCATGCGCGTGTGGCTCCTAACGTTAAGGTGAGTATAAAGACGTTGGCAACGCTCAAACTGTACAATGTTCTTTTCGAAGACGTCATTTTGGACCCCAAAAAATAATGTCAACAAAAAATTATTTTAATAATAACGAAATGTTTGACCTAAAATGTGACCAAAGCAGGACATCATTATGACCAAAAATGTGACCAAAACAGAACATCATTATGCCCAAAAATGTGACCAAAATAGGATATCATTATGACCAAAAATGAGACCAAAACAGGACATCATTATGATCATAAATGAGACCAAAATAGGACATCACTGTGACCAAAACAGGACATCACTGTAACCAAAAATGTGACCAAAACAGAACATCACTGTAACCAAAAATGTGACCAAAACAGGATATCATTATGACCAAAAATGAGACCAAAACGGGACATCACTGTGATCAAAAATGTGACCAAAACAGGATATCATTATAATAAAAAATGAGACCAAAATAGGACATCACTGTGACCAAAACAGGACATCACTGTAACCAAAAATGTGACCAAAACAGGATATCATTATGACCAAAAATGAGACCAAAACGGGACATCATTGTGATCAAAAATGTGACCAAAACAGGATATCATTATGATAAAAAATGAGACCAAAATAGGACATCATTGTGACCAAAAATGTGATCAAAACAGGACATCATTATGACCAAAAATGAGGTCTTTATGACGAAAAAATGGCGTCTTCATGACCAAAAATAACGTCTTTATAACCAAAAAAATGATCTTCCTGAAGATATCATTTGTGACCTAAAAACGACCCAAAAATGACGTCATATTTTGGTCATTCTCAACGGTAGACGTCATTTTGACGTCATTGGAGAATTTGAGACCGACCCAAAAACTCTCCTAAAGGACTTTCTCAAAGTAGGGACACTTAGGGCTTTTTTTGGGGACATATATGAGACATTAGGCGCCTAAGGGCCTATATAATTTGTGCACTATATGCCATTTGTGGCAAGAGGTGACCAGTTTGTAGTAATAATTCTGGAAGACTTTTCCAGAATTCCCCCACAAAGTGTTTAAAAAGGTGCGTTTGTCGAATCTAAGAATCCCAAAGTGGGTGAAATAAGAATAATAATGATACCGTTCGTGATTCTAAGAAACCCAGATCAAAAATCCGGTTTTCGGAATATATCGAAACACTTTGGAAACAAAGAAAGTTGACCAACGAAAAGTTCAAGTGAAAGTTCAAGGAATCCGCTCTTAAAAAAAACTAGGTTTTTAAAAAAGGTTTTGCACGAGTGAGAATTCAATAAACAAACGGCTCAAGGTCTACGAAAAGGTGGATTCCAAAATAATAACGCTTTCTCATTGGTCGAAACCGGATTCGAAAAAATAAAAAAGAACAACCAAGAGGTTGAGGAACAAACGAAAAACGAACGCAGTGTTCCAACTGACGGACAACTGTTTAGAACGGAAAAAGGTTCAGAAAAAAGCGCTTAAAAAGGTTTCGAGAAACATGGATGTTCGAATGTTTGCCCTCGGAGTGTTGATGGCAACAGTTTGTGTCACGGGACAAATTGGACAACAAACGGGACAAGTTGATCAAACTGGACAAATAGGACAACAAGCGGGGGCGTCAACTTTTAACCTTCAAGGTTCGTAAACCTTTGCCACTTTATAAACTTTGCTAAAACTCAAACTTTGTAAATTGTTACGTTTAACGTTATATTCAAATTAATTTAAACCTTCGTCGAAGTTTGAGTAGTTTTAAACCTCTGAAACGTGATCGAGATAAAGGTTCTTACATTCGAAACATTTTTAAAACTGGTAAAACTTAATAGTTTTAAAATATGTTAAACCTTAAAGGTTCTTAAATTTTTAATGTTTAAACTTTGATCACCGGTAACTATTAAAGGTTCCCAATTTTGAATTTTTTTAAAATCTTTCTTAGTACTTTTAAAGGTTCCTAAACTCTAAACAATTTTAAAAACTTTGTTAAAATCTGTTAAACTTTAAAGATTCCTAAATTTAAAAGCTTTTTAAAGCTTGATCAGCGTTAACCTTTTTAAAACTTTGTTAAAATTTAATCCGCTCGAAAATGTGTTAAACCCTAAAGGTTCCCAAATCTAAAACTTTAAAAGTTCCTAAATTTGAAGCTTATTTCAACCTCGTTAAAACTCGATCAACGTTAACTTTTAAAGGTTCCCAAATTTAAAACATTTTTAAAACTTAATCAGTTTTAAAATCTGTTAAACCTTAAAGGTTTTTAACTTTCAAACCTTTAATCATAAACTTCGCTCACCGTTAACTAATATTAAAAGTTGCCGAATTTGAAACATTTTAAAAGCGTTGAGACTCCACTTTGAAAATCTGTTAAAGGTTCCCGAATTAAACATCTTTTTAAACCTTATCACCGTTAATTACTAAAGGTTATCAAATTTCAAACTTTTGTTCGAAACTTTGTGAAAACTCGCTGAATTTCAAACTTTTTAAAACTTTCAAAACTGGCGTTAAAACTTTAAACGACGAAAAACCTTTTGATATAAAACACACGAAAACACGTTTGATTGTTTGAAACGGAAACGCAAACATTCGAAACGCGTTAATTAACATAATTTAGCACAAATGTACAAAAAAAAACCGACTTCCTCGTTCGCACTTTGAAAGAAAATCATCCGAGTTTTGAACTTAATTCTCGCTACTTTACTAAAGTGTGTAAGTAAACGTGAATGGCGAACAATAAAGCAATCGATACGACGTTCTCGAATCCTGCTTTTCGTAAATCGCGGATCACGAGAAACGAGGCGTTCGCGGAATTACTGCTTAATTAGCCGCACGACATCGTTAATTATCCAAAGGAAATCTCCAAAAGCCGCATCGCGCGATTTGTGCGCCTCCAGCCGTTTGCGCGATACGAAGAGCGTCGTCTTCAGGGGCATCTTTCAGGAGCGCTCGTTGAGCGTCTTGACGAAGGCGCCACTTTTCAATTAAAATAATGCGGCTGCTTAATAATAATAATAAGGTTGTGTTTTGTTTCGCTGCAGGGCCTCCTTCTCCCGTCGCCGTCCCCAACCAGCCCAACTTCGTGGACGCTCCTCCCGCCGTGGTGGCGCCACCTGCCGCGCAAGTCGACGCCGCCTGTCTCTCTTGCATCTGCCAAGTAACCATTTCCTTCGAGTTTTATCATCTCTCTTCCCTTTCCTCCTCTTCTTCCTTAATCCATCAGCTTCCTTTTCTCATCTGCTTGTCATCCTTCCTTCCTTCCTTCCATCTTTGCCACAGTCAGCTGCTGATAACAATGCCTTCTCCTTCAGTTTCACTTCCTTTCTCCTCTTTCTTCCGTTCTTCTTTTCTCCATTGTCTTTAATTTTCTTAAGTCTTTTCTTCCTTTCTTCACCCTCTTCCTTTTTTCCCTTTTGCTCTTCTTCTTCCTCCTCCTCCTCCTCCTTTCCTTCCATGTCAATTTCATCTATTCCTTTTCTCATCTCTGTCTTCCTTCCTTGTCCCAGTCAGCTAATAACAATGCCTTCTCCTCCAGTTCCACTTCCTTTTCCCCCCTTTCCGTTCTTTCTTCCTCCATCGCGTTTAATTCTACTATGTATTTTCTTCCTTTCTTCATCCTCTTCCTTATTTCCTCTCCTGCCGAGCTTCCTTCTCGATTCCTTCCTTCCTTGTCACAGTATGCGCGATACAACGTATTTTCCTCCTCCCGATCTTCCTCCCTGTCCATTTCCTCTATTCCTTCTTTTAAAACCTCGTCTTCCTTTTTATCCCCTCCTGTCAATCTTCCTTATTCCTTCCATCCTTCCTTCCTTGTCAGCCTATTCCCCACAACATCCTTTCTTCCTTTAGTTCCTCTTCCTTTTCTCTTCCTTTAGTTCCTCTTCCCTTTTCCTTATTTTTTATTCCATTCTTCTTTTCTCCATCGCCATTCCCCCCTTTCTTCCTCGCCTTCCTTTCACCTCTCCCACTAGTCTTCCTTCTCCCTTCCTCGTTTCTTTTCTCCTTCCTCGCCATTGTGCTCATCGCGATGCCTTTTTCCCTCTCCTCCATCTCCTCTTCCTTTCCTTCCTCATCTCCGCCGCGTTTTCCTTCCATTCTTCCTCCTCTTCCTTTTTCCTCTTCAACCGGTCCTTTCCTCCTTCCTTGGCCGCATTTGTGAATGCGGCCAAGTGAAACTGGTCCCAAACGCGTCTTTTGAGCCCTTTCTCTCCCCGTATAGGCCAGCACCGGTTGCAAGCCCCTGGCGTGCCACGTGGCCGGTCCTTCGGCCTACTTCTGCGGCCCTTACCTCATCTCCTGGGCCTATTGGGCCGACGCCGGCAAGCCGTCCGACGACCCCAACAACCCCTACGGTAAGTCGTCGACGCCGCGAGCCCCCTTCCGGAAGCGCTCGCTCACCAGAGGCCCTTACCTTCCGAGGCCCTTACCGTTTTTTTGTCTTCGTGCCCTTAGCCTTCGAGGCGTGCTTGAGCAACCAGGAGTGTTCCGAGCGCACGATCCGCGCCTACATGGCCAAGAACGGTCGCGACTGCGACGGCGACGGGCGCATCACGTGTCACGACGTGGCCAGGGTCCACAAGGCGGGGCCCTTGGGGTGCCACGACCAATGGGTGGACAACACGGACTACTGGAAGGCCTTCCTCTCCTGCGCCTCCATCGGCTAGGACCGACGATCACCACTCACCACCAGGACCCAACACACCAGAGGCAATCGCCTAGGAACTCGCGAGGACCAACACGAACCAGCGATGACGGGCAAGGACCCAAAGGTCTCATCGCTCGTCATTTCGTTTTTGTACTCGGACCTAGCAGTCACTTTTTTGAAAATAAACGTTTTTTTAAGTACCGGAAATCACGGTTAGGGCTTTTTTACGTGTTCTTTGGTCCTTTCCTCGCTTAAAAACCACCCAAAGCCCTTAGCTCCCTGCTTCCTGAGAAACTCGAGTTTGGATCGATTAGGGCTTGTTTACGTAATTCAAAGTGTTGTTTGGTCCTTTCCCCGCTTAAAGATCCACTGAAAGCTCTTAGGTCCCTACTCCCCGAGGGTCCTCGAGAAACTCGAGCTTGGATCGATTAGGGCTTTGTACGTAATCCAAAGTGTTCTTTGGTCCTTTCCCCGCTTAAAGATCCACCGTAAGCTCTTAGGTCCCTACTTCCTGAGAGTCCTCGAGAAACTCGAGCTTGGATCGATTAGGGCTTTTTACGTAATCCAAAGTGTTCTTCGGCCCTTTCCCCGCTTAAAAATCCACCGAAAGCCCTTAGGTCCCTGCTTCGCGAGAGTCCTTCGTGACTTAAATAACCGTTCCGGTTACAGAAACTCGAGCTTGGATCGATTAGGGCTTTTTACGTAATCCAAAGTGCTCTTCGGTCCTTTCCCCGCTTAAAAATCCACCGAAAGCCCTTAGGTCCCTGCTTTGCGAGAGTCCTGCGCGACTTAAATAACCGCTTCCGGTTACAGAAACCGGAGTTTGGGCCGGGTCTCAAATTGGTCGCGCGTGGTTTTGGACACGAGGCAGAGTAACAGTTAGGGCATTTGGGTACCTCTAAATCGGCCCGTTTTAACCCGAAAGGGCTTTTACCGCGCTGCAATTCCGAAACCCGCAAACGAATCCGTAGGTCTTACCGCCAGGATTAGTCGATCCGCATCGCGTTCCGCAGCCTGCGTCTGACTTCCGCCCGGAGCAGCCCGACTTCCTTCCTGGAGCCCTTGAGGACGTCCACGTTTTCCATGGCCCTTCGGTAGAGATAGGGCATGACGTCTTCCACGGCGCCGAACGGCATGCTCTTGTAGACGCCGTAGCCGCGCTGAGCTGCAAAAACACAAATCCACAATTAAAACCGCGGGGAAATTAGCAAAATTTCGCTGAGGATTAACGCATTTTTCAAAAGTTTCGTTGAAATTTATGAAATTTCGGCTGAAATTTAGTGAAATTTACAGGAATTCAGCGCGAGTTTCTCACCTAACGGATACGTTATCTGGTCGCACATGCCGTAGAGTTGCGCGAAAGTGATTCTGTCGTCGTCAGCCGCAATTCCGACATCTTTAAGCCTGAAATTTACGGAAAAATTCCGTTAAAATTCCATTGAAATTCCAAGAAATTCTAAGAAATTCCCGCGTTCGGAACTGCGCGAAACTGACCTTTGAAGCGCGTTCCGTACGCTGTTCTCGTTGTGAGTCGCGACTATGATCCGGCACTTGTTCGGATTGCGGACGATGTAATCTATCAAGTAGGACACGGTCCTGCGAACGAAAGAGGTCCTTTAAGGTCTTGGGGCCGTATCGGAAATGTATCGGGTCCTGAAGGCAATACTGGAAATTCTCTCGAGTGTTGGGGCCGTATTGCGGTTACCCTAGGTCTTAGAGGCCATATTGGAAGTGTCTTAGGTCTTGGGTGCCCTATTAACAACGTCTTGGGCCCTGGAGGCCATATTGGGAATATTATTAGGTCTTGGGACCATAAAGGAAGTGGTTTGAGGCTTTGGCGGCCATATTGGGAATGTTAACCGTAAGTCTAAGAGGCCATATTGGAAGTGTCTTAGGTCTTGGGTGCCCTATTAACAACGTGTTGGGTCCTGGAGGCCATATTGGGAATATCATTAGGTCTTGGGACCATAAAGGAAGTGGTTTGAGGTTTTGGCGGCCATATTGGAAACGTTAACCGTAAGTCTTAGAGGCCATATTGGAAGTGTCTTAGGTCTTAGGTGCCCTATTAACAACGTGCTGGGTCCTGGAGGCCATATTGGGAATATTATTAGGTCTTGGGACCATAAAGGAAGTGGCTTCAGGCTTTGGCGGCCATATTGAAAACGTTAACTGTAGGTCCTAGAAGCCATGTTGAGTGCTTATAGGTATTGGGGACCATATAGGACATTGGGTCCAATACTGGAAGTGTTCGGGTCTTGGATGCCCTATCGGAGAGCTGAAAGTGCTTTGAGATCTTGGGACCATATTGGTAATGTTATTAGGACTTGGGGCCATTTGGGAATTGTTTCCAAGGTTTTGGGTGCAATATTGAAAATATCTCGGGTCTCAGAGGCCATATTAGAAATGCTCCTAGGACCATATTTCAAAGGACCCCATTGTAAATATCGTGGACTTAGGTCTTAGGACCATACCTATCGTAGGTGTCATTAGTGTCCTCGTACGTGGCGTTGGTCGGATCCGGAAGTCCTTTCTCCCGAGCCCTGGTCCTCTCCGCAGCCAAATAGGCCCCACGAACCACCTTGGCCCCAAACCTCGTTCCGAGCCGCTCGGCCACGGATAGGTCCCTTTGGACATTGTCGAGGGCGGCCTGCAAGACGGAACTCCATCATCGAGGGCATCTGCCACCAATTTCCACAACCGCAGAGGCCCTTACCTTCAAGTAGCACTGGAAAGTGGTCCATACCACCGTATCTTCGCGGTTAAAGGCGTCCATCATGGCTAGGGCCAAAACGCTGATGGCCGCGTTGAAGGACACGTACTCCGCATCCACGAGAATGGCCACGCGGTGGTCAAGGGCACTCTGAAACGAGACGCGCTGTTTAAGGGTCCTAAGGCATCGTGCCCTTTGCCCGTTCCGCAATTTACCTCTCCGACGACCTTTAACCTCTCGATGCCCCTGTCCAACTGCCCAAACTCTTCTTCGTTGAGCCGGAGGTCCGATGCATCCGGAATCTAGCAAAAAACCAAGAAAAGCCCTTTGAGTAAAGGTGCGGTTAGTTGGTTCACCTGTGGTTAATGGTCCATCTTGCCTTCAAAGGGCCTCCTAGAAGTCTGTGCGAAATGGCTTTGATAAGGACCACGGCGTCCTTCTCGTTCCTTGGGACCCCTAACTTCAGCTGAAAAAAATCACCATTGCTTTTAATACATTTTTATAAAAATCATGCAAAACTCTCCAAACAACTCTCCTTAAACTCTCAAGAAACTCTCCATAAATACCAAAAAAATCCTTAAACTCTCAAGAAAATCTCAAGAAACTCAATAAACTCTAGAAACTCTCAAGAAACTCAAGAAACTCTCCTTAAACTCTCAAGAAACTCAAGAAACTCAAGAAACTCTCCAAAAATACCAAAAACTCTCCATAAACTCTCCTTAAACTCTCCAAAAATACCAAAAACGCTCCATAAACTCAAGAAACTCAAGAAACTCTCAAGAAACTCTCAAGAGACTCAAGAGACTCAAGAAACTCAAGAAACTCTCCAAAAATACCAAAAACTCTCCAAACAACTCTCTTTAAACTCTCCATAAACTCTCCATAAACTCTCCATAAACTCTCCATAAACTCTCCATAAACTCTCCATAAACTCTCCAAAAATACCAAAAACTCTCCATAAACTCTCCATAAACTCTCCATAAACTCTCCAAACAACTCTCTTTAAACTCTCCATAAACTCTCCA
>JAUJYV010001210.1:0-20429 GCA_033995625.1 Ophyiulus pilosus
TTACTTTCGTTCTACGGTTGCCATGGCTTGTTTACTTTCGTTCTACGGTTGCCATGGCTTGTTTACTTTCGTTCTACAGTTGCTAAGGCGTTTTTACTTTCGTTCCACAGTTGCTAAGGCGTGTTTACTTTCGTTCTACGGTTGCCATGGCTTGTTTACTTTTGTTCTACGGTTGCCAAGGCTTGTTTACTTTCGTTCTACGGTTGCTATGGCTTGTTTACTTTCGTTCTACGGTTGCCATGGCGTGTTTACTTTCGTTCTACGGTTGCCAAGGCTTGTTTACTTTCGTTCCACGGTTGCTATGGTTTGTTTACTTTTGTTCCACGGTTGCTAAGGCGTGTTTACTTTCATTCCACGGTTGCTATGGCTTGTTTACTTTCGTTCCACGGTTGCTATGGCTTGTTTACTTTCGTTCCACGGTTGCCGTGGCGTGTTCCATTCATGTGCCATTCTGCGTGTAGCAATAGTCACCTTTTTTGTCTTCGTTTAAATGAAAGTGTTATACTAATTTGAGGTTGAGGGAAGTGTTTTTTCTGGGAAGGCTTGGTCCTAAATCGAGGCTAAGGGTGGGGGGGGATGAGTTTTCGTAATAAATAAGGGAGTGCATTACCGTATTATTCACAAATAACCCTGACCCAAAAACAAAAAGCGGGTGAAGTTGTGGATGTGGATGATACAACAAACAGTTTGTCGAGGCAGTGAGATATTTCGAAGAGGGCGGATGTAGAAAAGATCATCCTCCTTAATTAAGTAGGCCTTCTCAACAATGTTTTTACTGCCCAATTAGCCTTATTTACTATATTCCCGTTCAGCGCCCTCTGGTGGCGTATAAGCATTTAGCATGCCATGGTAGAGCAATACGCTTTCTACCGTGTGTAGTATATACTGCAGAGTAGGTGTAGGGAAGTCAGTGTTGTTTTAGAGAGTGTAGTGCCTGTGTCATATTAAGTCTAAGAGCAACTGTAGTATATTTCAAGTGTAGTGCCTGTGTAGTATGCTGAAGAGTAGGTGTAGTGAAGCCAGTGTTGTTTTTAGGGAGTGTAGTGCCTGTGTAGTACTATTTCTAAGAGCAACTGTAGTTTATTTCAAGTGTAGTGCCTGTGTAGTATGCTGAAGAGCAGGTGTAGTGAAGCCATGCAGTGCTGTTTTTAGGGAGTGTAGTGCCTGCATGTGTAGTACTATTTCTAAGAGCAACTGTAGTTTATTTCAAGTGTAGTGCTTGTGTAGTATGCTGAAGAGTATGTGTAGTGAAGCCATGCAGTGTTGTTTTTAAGGAGTGTAGTGCCTGTGTAGTGCTACAGTCGATTCCGCTTAATCTGGACACATCCGGCGGAGGCGTTTTGCCCCGATTAGGCGGCTGCCCTGAATATGCGAAGTTAAAAAATATATACTGTCCAGATTTGTTCTTGACAATTTGGCCCTAATAAATGGCTGCCCAGATTAACCGGTGTCCAGATAAAGCGGAATCCACTGTATTTCTAAGAACAACTGTAGTTTATTTCAAGTGTAGTGCTTGTGTATTACTTTAAAGAGTAGATGTAGTTTATTTCAAGTGTAGTCCCTGTGTAGTAGGCTGAAGAGTAGGTGTAGTGAAGCCATGCAGTGTTGTTTTAGGGAGTGTAGTGCCTGTGTAGTACTATTTCTAAGAGCAACTGTAGTATATTTCAAGTGTAGTGCCTGGGTAGTATTTTAAAGAAAAGCTGTAGTACATTCCAACCGTAGTGTCTGAGTAGTATGCTGAAGAGTAGGTGTAGTGAAGCCATTGAAGTTCATAGCGAGTGTAGTGCCGGTGTAGTATGTAGTGTATTTCAAGTGTAGTGCCTGTTAAGTATGCTGAATAGTAGGTGTAGTGAAGCCAGTGTTGCTTTTAGCGAGTGTAGTGCCTGTGTAGTATGTAGTATATTTCAAGTGTAGCGCTTTTGTAGTATGCTGAAGAGTAGGTGTAGTATATTGTAAATGTAGTGCAGCTGTAGTATATGTCAAGTGTAGTGCAGTACACAGAAGAGTGGGTATACATGTAGTGTAGTGTAGTAGTGGTTCCTATCCATTCCATGCCTTTAGCATTAAACCATTAGTAATGGGGAAAAGCCGTACACCACCAGAAGGCGCTTGCCAAAAATGACGTCATATTCGACCGTTTTTGGCGTCAATAGAGAGTTTGAGCCAGCCAACGCTTTAACGTTAACGTGGGGAAGTGAGGAGCCCCGGACTTAACTACCCAATGAACTCAATGAACGTCATGAGTGTGCGTGACGTTCAGT
This sequence comes from Ophyiulus pilosus, assembly GCA_033995625.1. Lineage (NCBI taxonomy): Eukaryota > Metazoa > Arthropoda > Diplopoda > Julida > Julidae > Ophyiulus > Ophyiulus pilosus. The sequence continues at coordinate 2,262 of JAUJYV010001210.1, forward strand.
TAACTAATTGGATAGTTAAGTTCCTGGCTCCTCCCTTCCCCACGTTAACGTTAAGGTTAACGTTAAAGCGTTGGCTGGCTCAAACTCTCTATTACTAGACGTATCCCTAATTTCTCGGTCACACTGCAGCCGGCAAATTGGAACGTTCCAAAAACGAGCGTTCCATTTTGCAAATGGCGGCTCACGGCGAGAGCGTGTTATTTTCGGTCTAGAAGACGACTTTTAAACAGGTTAGATAAGCGTGGAAACGAATTTTAATGTAATGCCTAACGTCACGATCATTCCCTAATCTTAATTTACAAATCAACTTATTTTATTATCTGATTATCCGTACATTGTCTTATACTGTAGATGGAATAGGCAGTGTTGCCACGCTAGTCGCCGTTGAAATCCCCATCCCGTACGTTGGATTGGAATGCGGAGAAAAGTCCCTAAGTGTGGGGAATTTGTCCCTATCGGCTCGCGCGACAGCCGGCTGGAATTGGAACGCGGCGTTCCGAAATTCCAATTGCAAATGGCGGCGTTATTTTTTTGAATATTTTGGTCGATTTTCGAGCGATTTTGGAGGAATTTCCAAGGTGAGAAAACGCGTAAACTGAATCGAAAGCGAAGGCGTAACATCTTACTAACGATTAGCATTATTTCGTCAATCGCTAGCTGCTTATCTTAACGAGGAAATGTCAGCTGAGCCGAAGCGCCAACCGACCGAAAGCCCACGTCTCAATGCCGAGAACCATTAACGTTTTGAGAGGTTTATTGGCAGAAACGACCCGGATTTCTGGGTTTTTTAAAGGTTTGGCCACTCCCTGGACTGCGCAGTGTGGGTGGAGACGTTTACCCACGCCAATAACCGCGAGAGAGAGAGATAGAGAGGGGGACAAGTTATGGTAAAATGAGTCCACTCGTGGGCGCCTCACGCTGGTCAGTCGCTTAAACGGCCGAATTTACGGCGCCAACCTACTTAATATGGCCGTGCTTTCGTTTGAGGACAACCTCCAACGCTTGTATTATCTAATTGTTGCTCATTCTGAAAGAATAAGCCTTATAAAGGCTTACGCAGGCTCAGTTTCACGTTTTGGCCGCCAGGGGGCGACACTTGACGACTGAATACAAGTAATGACGGTAGATGGCGCTGCGGAGAGCTGATGACGTCACACACTACATGGATGGTCATATAGGACCTAATGGCTAAGGGCCTAATGGGCATATAGCGAGATATGACCATTCTTTGCGGTGGTCCATATATGGGCATTCAGTGGTTCCAAAATTCAGTGGTCCAAAATTTGAATATGGCCCATAGATGTCAAAAATGCCCATTGAAGTGGTTAATAGGGTCCATACACGGCTATATATGGCTGTATATGGGCATCAAAAGTATTAATAGGTGCCCTATGTTTATATGGCCATTCAAGTGGTTAATATGGTCCTACATGTCTATATATGCCCATTCAAAATATTAATATGGTCCTACATGTCTATATATGACCATTCAAAATATTAATATGGTCCTTACATGTGTACATATGCCCATTCAAGTGGTTAATAGGGTCCATACATGGCTATACATATATGCCCATCCAAAATATTAATATGGTCCCTATGTGTATATGTGGCTGTATATGGCCATCCAAAATATTGATAGGGGCCCTATGTCTATATATGGCCATTCAAGTGGTCCTACATGTCTATATATGCCCATTCAAAATATTAATATGGTCCTACTTGTCTAAATATGCCCATTCAAAATATTAATATGGTCCTTACATGTGTATATATGCCCATTCAAGTGGTTAATATGGTCCTTACATGTCTATATATGCCCATTCAAAATATGAATAGGGTCCTTACATGTCTATATATGCCCATTCAAAATATTAATAGGGTCCTCACATGTCTATATATGCCCATTCAAGTGGTTAATAAGGTCCATTCATGTGTATATATGGCCATCCAAACTATTGATAGGGTCCTTATGTGTATATATGGCCGTACATGGCGGCATATGCCTAATGGCCCTTACCTTTTCCAATTTAGTGATCCTCAGATACTGCCCCAGATCTGAATCGTTGATTAGGTCCGTGAGGCCCATGATGACGTTCTCCCGGCATGAGAATTCAATGCGCACAGCGCCCTCTTCAGTGACGCACCTGTCAACAGTACAAATTCAAGATATGTCCAATGCATGTAAGGGCACATTCGGCCCTTTGCTCTATATTTTTAGCTGTATTTTACCTGTAGGTGGCGACTTTGGGGTTGTCTGACGTCATTTCCTTGATGCGGTTCAAAGTGCTCTCATTGGTCCCTTCACGGATGACGTCAAAGGGCACGCGCAGCAGGACGCAGTGGGAGCACATGTTGGGAACCAATCCGGAAGAAGGTGTTATAGGACGAATAGACGAGGTTTCTGCACATAAACGAAACGAAGGTTAGACGCAGGGTGGCACATTCACGCTTATTGGTCCAAATCGAGGCTATTTATGTTCAGTTTTAAATCTTGGGGCTATTTGTTAACGGCCCTTGTATAAATTTGTATAATCGAACATTAAGGCTAGACGCAGGGTGGCACATTGACGGTTATTGGCCCAAATCGAGGCTATTTATGTCCACTTTCAAATGTTGGGTCCCTCTATAAACGGCCCTTGTATAAATTTGTATAATCGAATCTTAAAGCTAGACGCAGGGTGGCACGTTGGCGGTTATTGGTCCAAATCGAGTCCATTTATGTCCACTTTCAAATGTTGAGTCCCTTTGTTATTACGGCCCTTGTATAAATTTGTGTAATCTAACATTAAGGCTAGACGCAGGGTGGCACTTGACGGTTATTGCCCTAAATCGACGCTATTTATGTCCACTTTCAAATGTTGGGTCCCTTTAAGAACGGTCCTTGTATATTCGAACATTAAGGTTAGACGCAGGGTAGCACATTGACGCTTATTGGCCCAAATCGAGACTACTTATGTTCACCTTCAAATGCTGGGTCCCTTTATAAACGGCCCTTGTATAAGCTAACATTAAATTTAGACGCAGGATGGCACATTGACGGCTATTGGTTCAAATCGAGGCTATTTATGTTCAGTTTTAAATGTTGGGTCTATTTGTTAACGGCCCTTGTATAAATTTGTATATTCTAACATTAAGGCTGACGCAGGATGGCACATTATCGCTCATTGGCCTTAAAGATACCATTCACGTACTACCCTCGCCCTACACGCAACACAAAGCCTCTAACCCACTATTGAGACTAGCCGCAGATTGGCACCTCGCCGTCCATTGGTTCTACTTACCGAACGCAGATGCCAGCCAATCGTTGACGCCTCCCGCACATGCGTCCCAGCACGTGTGGGGCGAATAGACGGCGATGCGGCGCTCCAGACAACGGACGACGAGCCTGGCCTTCCAATCACCATGCTCGTATCCAACTAGCCGCTTGAGGGCGCTGAATACCGGTGGATGATAGCTTAACACTAGCCCCGCATTAAGGCCCTCCGCCTCATCCAAAACAGCGGGCGTTAGGTCGTTGGTCAGCAGCACCACGTTGATGGGAACGGCCGTGGAGGGCGCCACCAACATGCCCACGTTGTCCCAGCTCTCGGCGAGACGCAATGGGGCGAATGCCTCCAGTGCGGACACGACCGAAGACAGTTCCATGGCGGAATAAGGGCGAATAGTGTCTAGGGACACTAGGGCACAATACCTGGGGCTTTTGGCGGCGTGGATGAACGATCGAAGGCCTGGAAGACGACGAAGACAATGGCGGGACAGCATGGACGTTGTACGAAGCGCTATGGCGGTGGGGTGCAGGGATGTGGCGACCTCTGTCGGGGAATTTATTAGCGCTTTTATTAGGCTAATTGTAAGTTTATGGTTAAATGTTTGGGTTAGTTTGTGATAGTGTTGGTTAAGCCTGTTTGGAGTGACCGTTAAGTGACCTTGGAATGGTTAAATTCGTTGATTTGACCTTAGGGCGCTTGTTGGAATGTCAGGTATGTGAGCCATGTTGCCAGCGCCCTCAGGTGGAGGATGTCGGCGTGGAGTGTCTATGGGAATGACCCTGGCGGGCTATTTGAATGTGTTGTGCCATTATGCAAATATATAATATTATTTTGTGAATAGCCAATGAAAATCATGTGCCATTCTGCGTGTGTCTAATAGCATGTAAGTAAATGGCCAATTAACGCTATGTGCCATTATGCATGTATCTAATTCTATTAAGTAAATAGCCAATTAACGCTATGTGCCATTCTGCATGTATCAAATACTATTATGTAAATAACCAATTAACGCTATGTGCCATTCTGCATGTATCTAATACTATTATGTAAATAGCCAATTAACGCTATGTGCAATTCTGCATGTATCTAATACTATTATGTAAATAGCCAATTAACGCTATGTGCCATTCTGCATGTATCTAATAACATATTTGTAAATAGCTAATGAACGCTATGTGTCATTCTGCATCTATCTAATAACATGCTAGTGACTAGCCAATTGTTGTGTCATTCTGCATATGCTATAAATAGCTAATGAACATTATGTGCCATTCTGCGTCTATCTAATATTATGAATTAAATAGCTAACGAGTGCTATGTGCCATTCTGCGTGTATCTAATAACATGCTAGTGAGTCCCCAATTAGTGTTATGTGTCATTCTGTATATATATGTAATAAATAGCCAATGAACATTATGTGCCATTCTGCATGTGTCTAATAACATGTTAGTGAATATCCAATGTGCGACTCTGCGTCTATCTAATGTTGCGTATTAAATAGCCAATGAGCGTTATGTGTCATTCTGCGTACATCTAATACCAGTGTGGGAACAGCCAACGCGTGTCATGTGCCATTCTGTACGTGGCGCTACAGTACCCAAATCAGCTATACGCAGATTGGCACATCAGCGTTTATTCGCCCTATTCGAATCCTGGACCCAGACAGCCTCTGGAGTGTCCCTGGCATCTGACCCCCTCATCGTATACACAACCAGACCCTCCTATCAACCAAAGGGCCTCGAAAGATACCAATTGACATCCGGGTGCCACTCTGCGTACAGCAGCAGGTACAGGGTCTCCCCAAAACACCTCGTCTACAAATGAATGCACCGTTGACCCTCCTCCTCCTCCCCGTTCTATTTCTGGCCTGCCGTCTGGGGGGTGAGGGGCCGAGGGGTGTCTGGGCGTGGGGTGGGGAATGTGGGGGGGTGAAGGAGGGCGAGGGGGGTGACCAGGATATGGCCTTGAAATGAGAACGAGGGTCGACATTGACCCTATTGTTTCGTTTAGTGGTTCGAAGGGGGTGTTTTTTTTTGTGGACGACGTCACGTGAGTCTCATTCCAGAGTGTGGGTCACGCGTCGAAAGGAGGACAGCCGACGGACCAGGAAGCGCCCCGGGGGGTAAGGGCTAAAAATAGAAGCAGACGCCCGCCTAAACCCCCAGGGCACGAAATACGACTACTCACTGCTGGGATGGTTTCATTCGGTGGAGTTTGGGGGGGTTTTGTGGATGCCCCTTCTGCGGGACTTGGTATCTGGGAGGTACCATAGGCCCCAACTTCTGAAAGGTCCAAATGGCAGACTAGGGCCGTTCAGAAAACGAATGGGGTTCAATGGGCTTCTCTGTTTTGGGGTAGTTTTTGGGGTGTGTTTATAGTATTTTATGGATGCCCCTTTGTGGGAATTCGTTTCTGGGAGGTACCATAGGCCCCAACATCTGAAAGGTCCAAATGGCAGGCTAGGGCCGTTCATGAAACGAAGGGGGTTCAATGGGATTATCTGTTTTTGGGTAGTTTTTATGGTGTTTTATGGATGCCCCTTCTGCTGGAATTCCCATCTGGGAAGCCTCATGTGCCCCAACGTCTGAAAGGTCCAATTGTCCTGGAAAGGTCCTAGTCTGGCAGACTAGGGCCGTTCAGAAAACGAATGGTGTTCAATGGGCTTCTCTGTTTTTTGGTAGTTTTGGGGTGTTTTGTAGTGTTTTATGGATGCCCCTTCTGTGGGAATTCATTTCTGGGAGGTACCATGTGCCCCAACATCTGAAGGGTTCAAATGGCAGACTAGGGCAGTTCAGAAAACGAAGGGGGTTCAATGGGCTTCTCTGTTTTTTGGCTAGTTTTTATGGTGTTTTATGGATGCCCCTTCTGCGGGAATTCCCATCTGGGTTTCTCCATGTGCCCCAACATCTGACCCATATAGAAAGTGTCCCAATGGCAGATTTAGGACCGTTCATAAACCAAAGGTTTTGTATTCAATAGTCTTTTAACATCCGCTGAGGACCATACCAGAAGCAAGGGCCTTGAATATATTCGACAAAATCACTTATTGAATCATCTTGGACTTCTTGGACCTCTTGCCTACCAGTGGCCGCCATTTTCGGACCTCTTGGACCTTTAGCTTTTAAGTGGCTGCCATTATCCATCAGTAGATGACCAATACCAGAGACAAGGACCTTGAAGATAGTCGACAAATTCACTTGTTGGACCATCTTTGACCTCTTGGATTTTTCTTGGACCTGTTGCCTGCCAATGTCCGCCATCTTTGGACCTCTAGCTTTTAAGTGTCCTCCATTGTCCATCAGCAAAGGACCATTTACCAGAGGCAAGGACCTTGAACACGTTCGACAAAATCACTTTTTGAGCCATCTTGGACTTTTTGGACCATTATCCCTATGGTTGCCGCCATCTTTGGACCTCTTGGACCTCTGGCTTTTAAGTGTCCTCCATTTTCCATCAGCAGAGGACCATTTACCAGAGGCAAGGACCTTGAACACATTCAACAAAATCACATGTTGAACCATCTTGGACTTTTTGGACCATCTTGAACTTCTTGATCCCTATGGTTGCCGCCATCTTTGGACCTCTTGGACCTCTGGCTTTTAAGTGCCCTGCATTGTCCATCAGCAGAAGACCAATACCAGAGGCAAGGACCTTGAATACATTCGATAAAATCACATGTTGAGCCATCTTGGACTTTTTGGACCATCTTGAACTTCTTGGACCATTATCCCTACGGTTGCCGCCATCTTTGGACCTCTTGGACCTCTGGCTTTTAAGTGTCCTCCATTGTCCATCAGCAGAGGACCATTTACCAGAGGCAATGACCTTGAATACATTGGACAAAAACACATGTGGAGCCATCTTGGACTTTTTGGACCATCTTGAACTTCTTGGACCATTATCCCTACGGTTGCCGCCATCTTTGGACCTCTTGGACCTCTGGCTTTTAAGTGTCCTCCATTGTCCATCAGCAGAGGACCATTTACCAGAGGCAAGGACCTTGAACACGTTCGACAAAATCAATTTTTGAGCCATCTTGAACTTTTTGGACCAATTTCCCTATGGTTGCCGCCATCTTTGGACCTCTGGGACCTCTGGCTTTTAAGTGTTCTTCATTGTCCATCAGCAGAGGACCGTTTAGCAGAAGCAAGAACATCTAAGAGGATAACAGACAAATTCACTTTTTGTTGCTGTTTTTCCCCCTTGGGTGAAGAAGGGGTTTTTGGTGTGGGTCTTAAGCCTTCCTCGCTTCCTCCCCGAGGTCGTTGAACTTGTTCGACCGAATGTGGGTCATGTTCGAAAAGTCGTCCGCTGAAGAGGCTGAAGAAGAGGAATGTCGACGATGAGAAAAAACATCCTCGACTGCATTTGCAACCTTCTTCTTCTTCGAGCATTTTTCGATGGCCAATGAGGATGTTTGACCCACAAGGCCGTGGGGTGGCGAGGGGTGGGCAGGAGGAGGAGGAGGAGGGGGCGCCACGTGTCCACGGAGGAACCCCTTGTACCATCTCGAGCAGAAAACGGACCGGATTTGATCTCATTTCGTGAACGAAATTAAACGAGTCCAAAGAGGAATCTCAAAGTCAGTCGAAGACTAGATTCAGACGAGGGAGGAGGACTCCTGAAGGCGCTGCTCAGGAGGACGGTGGACAGTGGCCGTTGGTCTGGAGGGGATTGCGGTCTGGTCTGGGGATGACCAACAGGATGGGAGGATCTTTGGAGATATTGTGAAGGTACTGCTGAAGGTACTGATGAAGAGGACGATGGACATCATCATCGGTGGACAATGTCCGTTGGTCTGGAGGGGACTACAGTCTGGTCTGGGGATGACCAATAGGATGGGAGGGTCCTTGGAGAGGATACGGAGAGGATGCGGTGAGGATGGATTGGATTACCGGTGAACGGACACTTCTGGAAAGGTGTGAAAAGATATTGTTGAAGAGGCAATTCTGGAAGGATGCCTCTGGAAGGACGCTTCCGGTTTAAAGGATGGGTGACCAAAAGGAGGTGAAGAGTGCTGATGGAGGATTTCTTGGAGAAGGTACGGTGAGCATGGATTGGATTACTGGTGAAGAGAGACTTCTGGAAAGATGTTGTTGAGGAGGCAATTCTGGAAGGATACCTCTGGAGACACTTCCGGTCTAAAAGATGGGTGGCCAAAAGGAGGAAAAGAGTGCTGATGGAGGATCTCTTGGAAAAGATGCGGCGAGGATGGATTGGATTACCGGTGAAGAGAGACTTCTGGAAAGATATTGCCGAAGAGGCAATTCTGGAGGGATGCTTCCGGTCCAAAGGATGGGTGGTCAAACGGAGGGGAAGAGTGCTGTTTGGAGGATCTCTTGGACATCGTCGGTGAGGATGGATGGGAATATGGTTGACGATGAAGGGCACTTCTGGTCCTGGAAGATGAATGACCAACAGCATGAAAGACAAGAGTGAGTGTTGATGGAGGATTCCTGGAGAGGATATTGTGATAATGGATGAGCAACAGGAGGGGAAGATCATCCGTCATGATCATGGTCATCATCAGTTCTGGATGGATTGGATTACCATTGAAGAGAATGCCTTTGACGAGGAAGGACACGTCTGGTCAAGGGGATGGATGACCAACAAGATTGGAAGAGTGCCGATGAAGGATCTCTAGGACACTGTCGGTGCGGATGGTGAGGATTGCCGTTGAAGACGGACTTCCGGTCTTTTGGATGACCAACAGAGTAAGTGCTGATGGAGGATCTTGATGAGGGGAAGGAAACTTCCGGTCTATTGGATGGATGACCAACAGGAAGCGAGTGCGGACGGAGGATCCGGAGGAGAGGATCTCACCGGCCGTCCTATTTGTCCAAGGTCGGTGGGACTTTCGTCCGTGTCCTTCGTTTCGTGACGTCAACGTACTTCCACCCCCACTTCCGGTCTGTGGTCTGTGGATTGTTGGTCATCTTGCGTTGACCAGTGACCTACATCAGCGAAGGATCTTAATTTAGGTAAAATTATGACGTCATTGTGGACCTCTCATGGACCTTATTATTATGACGTCATGTTTTGTATAATTATGACGTCATTTTTACTGAAATTTGACCTCACCATTGTTACCTTTATTTGATTAGGTGCTGACCATTGGTGTTTCCGTATTTTACGAACGCCCCTCTTATCCCTATAGGGACAAAATGGAGGTCCGAGTATCTGGCAGCACTGGCATTGAAACGAGGCGAGACAAAAGCGTGGACTTTGGTCAAGCTGGCGTGTGCGGCTTGACCTCTTTAAAGAGGACGTTTTGGAATCTGCGTGTGGTTTTGAAGACAGTGTCCGCTGCTGCTGCTGTCCCGTTGTCCGAACTTTGACCACTGGTCAGCTACATCGAAGTTTAGGAGACCTTTGTTCGTGGTCCTAACGCAACTATTACAAGCACCAAAGCCCAGGAGAAGGACCTATACCTCGGTGAGACTTGAGATGTTTTGATGCCCTTTGCAGTCCGGCCCTTTGGGACCTTAAATTCCACTTGACCAGTGGACTTCAGACGTATGTGCTGCTAGAGGGAGGACGCCATCTAAGAGGACATCTGTCTCGGTGAGACCCTCATCTGTCCTTGTTAACTTTCTTCGCCTTAGATGCCCATTTGATGGGACCCTAAGATCAACTCGACCAACTCCATCAGTAGTTCACAAGAATGGACACTTTCTAAGAGGACTTTTACTATCTTGGTGATACTGTCAGGCGAAGGACCTTTAGGATAAGTTGTTGTTCCTTGGTGAAACTTTGGGGCCCTAAAATTCAGTTGGTGAACCAATCACTGCAACGCCGACGACGACAGAAGTTAGTACAGAAGGACCTTTAGGAGGATTTCTTCTGTCTTGGTGAGACCGTAGTCTGCCCTTACCGTACTGTCTTTCAGGCCTTTCGGGTCCCTGAAATCCACTCAAACAACCAACCACAGAATTTTAGGAGGATTTCTCCCATATCGGTGAGACATCTGCCCTTTGTCATACTTATACTGTCTTTGGGACCCTACAATTATCTTGACCAACCACAGCTACGCCGTCAACGTCAAAAGTTAGTTCGGAAGGAAGAAGGACCTTTGGAAGCATTTCTTCCATCTCGGTGAGACTTCGTCTGCCCTTTGTCAGACTTCTGCTGTCTTTTATGCCCTTTGGTTCCCTGCTTCCAACGAACCTCGTCAAAACTTCGCAATGGCCGATCTTCGACCGCTGATCTGTCCAGTGCAGCTGAAGAATCTGGCATCCTCTTGGCTGACCGAGGACTGTCCGGCATTTGATTACGGTGGCCTTGTGGTGGGCGAGGGCCTGGAGACGGCCGTGCTGCTGGCCAAAGGTGACGGAGTGCTGGCCGGAGGACCTTTCTTCGAGGCAGTATTCCGGCAACTGGACTGCGACGTGCGGTGGCTGGAAGGGGCGGCAGAAGGCAGTGAAGTCCGACCGGGACAGAGAATTGCGGAAGTCTCTGGCAGGGCATGCGACGTGCTAAGGGGCGAGAGGGTTGCCCTCAACTGCCTCTGCAGGGCCAGCGGCGTGGCCACCATCTCCAGAACGGCAGTCCGAAAGACCCAAGGGCGGTGGACAGGACGCGTGGCCGGCACCAGGAAGACCACGCCGGGATTTAGGGCCGTGGAGAAATACGCCCTGATGGTGGGTGGCGCTGACCCTCATCGGTATGATCTCTCCGCCATGGTCATGCTGAAAGACAATCACGTGTGGACAGTTGGAGATGTGGAAAAGGTCAGTGGAAAATGTCAATGGGCTGCGGTTTGTGAAGATTCGGAACAACCCTGGTCCCGATGTCTTCTGTAAACATCCAAAATCAGAAATAACTTACCTTTTTAACTCCGTTGAACATTTTAAGCAGACATATAGATATGGACCTATGGGCCTCTGGAAGGCCCCTAAGCTTATATGGTAACGCAACTCCGTCCCGTATCAAGTCTGGGCCATCTCACGGTTACAGAAACGGTATCTTCGATGAGCAACGTGGAATTGCTACGCGACTGAGTAGCGTTACTATGTTTTTTTGCTTGCGTGGACATGCCCTTACCTGACCGAATCTTAAGTTAAAAGTAATGTTTGTTGTTTCAGGCCATCGCCAGGTGTCGCAGAGCGAGCGGCTTCAGCCTGAAGGTGGAAGTGGAATGTCGAAGTCTGGTGGAAGCCGAAAAGGCGGCAGAAGCCGGAAGTGACGTCGTCATGTTGGACAACTTTACGCCGAAGGTAAATTTCTTGAAACATTTATTAAAAACAAATAAATAAACAATGTGATGTTGTGGATCTCTTGTGGACAAAGATGTCAGTTGACAAAGATATCTTTGGGCAATTGTGTCGATTGGAATAGATGTCAATGGACAGATCTAACTGAACAAAGATGTCAATTGACATACGTGTCCGTGGACAACGATCTCGATTGACACAAATGTCTGTGGACAAAGATGTTGTTTGATGTAAATGTCTGTGGACAAAGATGTCGATTGATGTAAATGTCTGTGGACAAAGATGTCGATTGACGTAAACGTCTGTGGACAAAGATGTCGATTGACATACTTGTCTGTGGACAAAGATGTCGATTGTCATACTTGTCTGTGGACAGAGATGTCGATTGACATACGTGTCTGTGGATAACGAGGTCGATTGACGTAAATGTCTGTGGACAAAGATGTCGATTGTCATACTTGTCTGTGGACAAAGATGTCGATTGTCATACTTGTCTGTGGACAGAGATGTCGATTGACATATGTGTCTGTGGACAAAGATGTTACCTGTCATATGTGTCTGGGGACAAAGATGTCGATTGACATGCGTGTCTGTGGACAGAGATGCCGATTGACATAAATGTCTGTGGACAGATATGTCCATTGACATATGTGTCTGTGGACAAAGATGTCACCTGACTTACGTGTCTGAGGACAAAGATGTTGATTGACAAAAGATTGTTTGAAAACATGGCTTAAATTCATAGTTAACGACAAATCTTCGCATTGCAGGCAGCTTCGTCGGTGGCCAAGGTCCTCAAGGAGAAATACCCCGGAGTCACGGTGGAAGTCAGCGGAGGCATCAACCTGAACAACCTGACGGACTACGCCGACCCCAACGTGGACGTCATCTCCATGAGCCAACTGACCCAGGGTTACCCCAGCGTGGACTTCTCGCTTAAGATATTACGAGAGTTCCACGACCCCAACAACCCTGCCGTAGAAGTCGTGGCTGCGGATCTGGAGGACGATGCCGCAGACACCTCTGGATCCTCAGTTTGACCGACTTTTCATCAAGTTCCTGTTAATCGCTGATCGGCGGTCAAGTTATCAGTCGGTACAATAATGTTTAGTCTTTATAAATATGTTTTTTATCTTAGCCTGTTGTCATTCTCAGTTTGTTGATCATTGTCATTGTCTGTTGGTCATCTGATCAAGTGCCCTTATCCTCCATCAGTACAAGAGTTGATCATGTTGTCCTTGCTCTGTTGATCATTTTCCCTCATCCTCCATCAGTACATGAGATGAACAACTGTCATTGGTCTGTTGGTCATCTGATGAAGTGCCCTTTTACTCTGGTCAGTACATGAGCTGATCAACTTTTAGTCTGATGGTCATCTGATCAAGCGCCCATGTCCTCCATCAGTACATGAGCTGTTGCCGGGTGTCCTTTGCATAGGACACTCCGTCTACGTTCCTCTCGCGGAAGTTTGCCATGTCGAGGTCGCTGTCGTCATTGTTGGAAAGGCGCTCCGACTCCTGGACGCTCGGAGTGGTGCTGCCCTCTTCAGATGGAGGGGTCAAACAACGGGCCCCATGACCCCCGTGGGCCCTTAGCCGATGAACGCTGGACGGGGCGTCCTCGAAGCGCACCGATGGCGAAGGTGTTCCGGCCCCAGACGACGCGTAGTAATAGGGTCGGCTCATTCTATTGGCCGGAGGATGACTGCCACGGGACCGCGTGGGACCTTGGCCGATGGGCTCCCGGAGCGGAGGGTACCAATGGGCGTTTAGACGCGGGATACTCGGGATCTCTGGAAAAGAAACAATAAAGGTAGTTAGTTGTACCTTAGGGTCCCGGATGAAGGACCATTAACTCATGTAGCACTAAGAGGTCCTTTCATACTATTATGTGTATATGTAAACTGATTTATAAATCGGAGGACCTTTGCTACTATAACGTGATATTCATGCAATAGAAACAATGGGGCCCTTATAAATAGTAAGTTTTATTGTATGGTCTCATGTTAAGGGCCATTAACTCGTGTATCACTAAGAGGCCCTTTTCTCCTATACCATGGTATATGTATGTGTATAATTACTTGTAGGACCATCGCTGCTTTACTGCGATATACGTTAGAAACAATATGGGTCCTATTTGAAAAGTAAGCTGTACCTCATGGTCCCATCTTTCAAGACCATCAACTCCTGTATCGCACAAGGCCCTTTGCTATTCTATACTGTGGTATGTGTAAACTAATGAATATTACTCGAAAGACCTTTTTATACTGGGGCACCTCCTGTCACACTACGAGGCTCTTTGCTTATTTGAAGAGTAGGATTAGGGCCTGAGAGACCTCATGGCATTATATGAGAGTGAATGATATGAAAACAAATTTAGGCCAATAATCAATGATGTGCCACTCTGCGCCTATCATTAATTTGCATTAGGGCTAAGTTAGGGTTAAGTGATGATGCTGTCATTGGTCACATAACCGATATTCATAGCAAATAACTGTAATGTGCCATTCTGCGCTTATCATCTATGTGCTAGGTATATTAGTTTCCAAAGGTGGGCCAATAATCACTAGCGTGCCACTCGGCGTCTATCTTAGATGGACAACGGCGCTTCTCCTTAGGTTAGGGATAAGTGGTGGCTCTGTTATCTGGTCACACAACCAGCATTTGCTCTCAAGTTTTACAAATGGCGGTCGTGTATGAATTTGCTAACCCTTTTTCTCGAGTTTATTGTTGGATAAAGTGATTTTTAAGCGTTTTTTGACATGGAAATCGAGTGAATTTGGAAGCTACCACAAACGGAATCAGGTCAGTGTCAAATTTAGTGAAATTTAAGATTAATATGTTAAGGAAAGCGGATGAAGTGACCTGTAAACGTTAAGCCTATTTTAAAGAAGTTTGAAAATAGTGACAATTTTAACTCAAATTTTACTAAAATAGTTTGAATTTAAGTTAATTATCATTTGTATGTTTTGAATTTTGTCTTAATTAGCTGTAGAAATTAGTTGTTGATAATTTCATGTTTGGTTGAAAATCCATGGAATGTGGAGAATGTGTGGAATGTAGTGATTGGTATGTGACATGTAAAGGACAATATGAAGACCTTGGCAATTACGGTCCTAAATGGGCATATATGGTCCTTCTGGTGTAACTAAAGGATTACACAAGGGCATATGGTCATGCATGAACAAATCTTAGCATTTATGGTCATGTGTGTCCATTTATGTTTTGTCCAAGCAGACGTGTCCACTCACCGTCTCTGCTGAGTATGTCTGAGCCTCCGTCGTCTATGACGCTGGATCTTCCGGCGGTCCCTCCGCTCACAGAAGTCCTTCTGTCCGGATACACGGGATAGTAGAGCTTGTGGACAGTCAGCTCGCTGATGGGTTTGGCCACCGGAGAGTCTTCCGTGTAAAGACCGCTCTCGCCGATGGCGACTTGCTGACGGCTCTGGAAGACAAAGGACCAAAAGTCAGGACTTTGGAGTTGCGGCGCTCTAGAGTCTGAAGGGAATTCTAACAAGAAGCTGAAAACACACCCCTAAAAAAATCTTAAGGACATGTTCATCAATAACCTAAAGACATGCCCATCGAGTGCCCGAAGACATGTTTGACAAGAACCCGAAGACATGTCCATCAAGAACTTAATGACATGTCCATCCAGAACTTAATGGCATGACCATCAAGTACTCGAAGACATGTCCATCAATAATTAAAGGACATGTCCGTAAAGAATCTGAAGACATGCCCCTCAACAACTGAAGGACATGACCATCGAGGTCCTCAAGTCTTAAGTCTTACCTTTGGCAGAAACATGACAAAGAGGAGCAGTGATGTTGTGGTCCATAGTCCGAAGGCCAGGCATTGGTCATCCACACGCGGTTTGTGGCGCAAGACACCCGCTGTGGTTGTCCACACGACCCACACCGGAAGACTAAGTCCAAGGGCCAGGCCCAA
Source organism: Ophyiulus pilosus (assembly GCA_033995625.1). Classification (NCBI taxonomy): domain Eukaryota; kingdom Metazoa; phylum Arthropoda; class Diplopoda; order Julida; family Julidae; genus Ophyiulus; species Ophyiulus pilosus. The sequence continues at coordinate 17,699 of JAUJYV010001210.1, forward strand.
GAAGGCGGCCTCACGATGGCTGCTCTTGACCTTACGATGGACAGCGGACATCAGGATACCGGCAACCATAAGGGCCATCACGTAGGACAGGTGCGGAAGCCAGTCCAAGATACTGTCAAAAGAACAATCGCAAGAGTTGGTCAGACAGATGTCAAATATAGGGCCCAAGCTTAGAGCCCTTACTTCTTGCGGGCCCCTTGCTTAACTTAAAACATTATTAATGGGGAATGAAGGGGATCTGGAGTTCACCTGGGGCCACAAGAGGTTCCATTGACCGAGTTTGGCGTGGATGGCACCAGGAGGAGCCATTGGACACTTAGGGCCACCTGGACGCCTATGAAGAAGACCAGCAGAAGGACCTGGCAGAAGAATGGGATGACGTGCCCTAAGAGGAAAAGAGAAAAAAGTTAAGTCACGTTAGGACCCAGACTTTCTTAATCCATCGGTATCCAAAAAACTGTCTGATGACCTTTTCTGGAAGCAGCGATGAGGATGATCTTAAGCAGGAGGATGGCAAAGGGCATGGCGTAAGAGGGTCCCAGCCCCAGCCTTAAGAGAGCGCAGGAGGCAGTTGTGGGCAGCACGACGAAGGCGAAAAGGACCACGTGGGAGGCAGTAAGGGCCGCTAGAAGGGCCTGACTAAGCCAAACCCGCCGCCATGGCACGCGTGCGGACACTGTCCTACGGCACAGATGGACCCAAAGGGCCACTAGAAGCAGGAGGCGGACGCTGGTAAGGACCAGCAGGGCAATCGTCCAACCCTCGTGCAGGAAACGAGGGGCCGAATCCGGAGAACCGGATGTCCCGAAAGAGTCCGGGCGCTGGCTGCTGGTAGATGACACTGTCCGTACGATCAGCGGGGGGAATAGTGTCTGGCGCTGCATCTGCACTGTCTTTGATCACTTCTGGAAGTGAGTCCTTCTGGAGAAGTATCGAGGTACCGGAAGTGAGGCTCTTCGAGGATCCTGTTGAGGTTCTGGAGTGAAGATCTTGGAGGATCTTGTTGGAGAAATTCCTGGAGAAGGATCCTGTTGGTATGATCAAGGACCAGAAGAAAGGCTTCTCGGAGGAAGATCTTGTTGAGAAGACGTTCTTGAAATCAAACTTCTGGAGAAGGTCCTCCGAGTGTTTGAGAAGGGTGTTATTGGAAAGACGGTTCTGTCAGTGAGGTCCTTGGAGAAGAAGGATCTTGTTGGAATTAAGGGTCAGAAGTCTAGCTTGTGGAAGATCTTGTTTGGATCGAAGGACCAGAGTGTGAGGCTCTTGGAGGAGGATCTTGTTGGAAAGACGGTTCTCTGAAGTGTGGCTCTTGGAGAATAATCCTATTTTGATTAAGGGCCAGAAGTAAAACTATTAAAGGGCCTTGTCGAGAATGGCTACTAGTAGTGAGACTCCTGGAAATGGATCTTGTTGGATTCAAGGACCAGAAGTGAGACTCTCGAAGGATCTTGTTGAAAATTGTTACCAGAAGTCTGCTTCCGGAAGCAGGTCCTGTTGGAATTAAGGTCCAGAAGTGTAGCTTCCAAAGATGGACCTTGTTGGAAATGGTTATCACTAGTAAGACTCCCGAAGAAGGACCTTGTTCGGAATATATACCAGTAGTGAGACCCCTGGAGGAAGGACTACCAGAAGTGAATCTTCAAGGACCTAGTCGCAAGATTTGGCACTGGAGAAGTATATTTCCGGAAACAAAACGTCTGATACATGGAGCCAGACCTCAGGGGCCCTTTGGTACCACATCAAATGCCCAAACCTTCAAGACCTCCAAGATCGCTTCTGACAACTTACATCAGGAGACAATGACAGCTCATCCATGACAGTCTGACAGCAGCCATCAGCACATCCGTCGTCCATCATGTCCATATCCAACAAATGTTTCACAACACAAACACTGTTGGGGACCTCTTCTGGAATGCTCTTCAGGAATCCTCTTCAGGTGCCCCAAGTTGACCCTTGACCTCGGTGTCTCCAGCTGTTAATCCAAGAAGCAGAGACGACCAGATGTGGACATTGTCAGTGCCGGACTCGATATGGCAACAGGTGGGGATTTTTGGGAGGACCCAAAAGAGGGAAAGTGTGGGGGGTGATTGAGGAGGGTGAGGGTGAGGGGGTCTCACCCCGCTGCTTCACCCACGGGAGCGGAATGCCGGAGGTCTATTGTTCAGGGGAGGATCCGGCGCTTCCGGTTCGACAACAATGGACATTTCCGCTGGCAAATCTTTTTTTGGGGTCGTTATCAGCACTCATTTCGTGTTAGCCTCCACCTCATTTTTTATGCACAATTATTTTTTAATCACCCGTTAAATTATTGGTGGCTTGTTAGTCCTCTCTTTTAAGTTAATCCTCTGTTAAGTTTTAATGGTTGTTTAGTCTTCAGTTAAGTTGTTTAAAGTTTGTTAATCCCCAGTTATGTTTTCAATAGTCTACCACTAATCTACCATTAAGTTGTTTATAGCTTTTTTGATACCCAGTTAAGTTTCTAATAGTTAGTTAATCCCCTGTTAGGATTAACAGTTTGTTAATCCCTTATTTAATTTCTAATAGTTTGTTAATCTAGCATTAAGTTGTTTATAGTTTGTTAATCTCTAGTTAAGTTTTGAATAGCTTGTTTAATCCCAAGTTAAGTTTCTAATAGTTAGTTAATCCCCTGTTAAGATTAACAGTTTGTTAATCCCTTATTTAATTTCTAATAGTTTGTTAATCTAGCATTAAGTTGTTTATAGTTTGTTAA
>JAUJYV010001211.1:0-20376 GCA_033995625.1 Ophyiulus pilosus
CTCGTGACGACAAAATGACGCCAAGTTGGTCAGGGAAATTTGCTTTCAAACCTGGAAAAGTCAGGGAAGTTGAAAAACTTATTTGTGGGGGTACCCTGCTGTCTTAATTAATCTTAAAAAGGCATTTTCACGTGACTTTTTTCTTTAAATAAACCACTTCCACGTGACTCAAAATAAAAGTTGCATTTAAGCGTCTCGTAAGTGTGGACGAGAAAAAGACGCGTCTTGTGTCTCCAAAAGAGACACTTCAGTTTAGAGTGTAGGCCCTTCTTGCTTCGTCCATGGTACCCTTTTCTGCCGGCTTCATTCAACGTTATCTAGGGGCCATTTTTGAATTACTCTGGTTCTGTCTGGGGGCCCTTCTACTTACTTTTCTGTCTCAATTAATTGGAAAGCGCTATATTAGTATTATTATAATGTAATTTCGTTCCGCACCGAGTCCATTGTAGGTATAGGTCTTGGTTGCGGTGGCGCTGGAGATGGCCCTAGAAAAACAGACAAGTTCATGAAGACTTTTTCAAGTACTTTTTCCAGCATTTGAGACTATAGTTCTTGAAAAAGTTCCTTACTCGAGCACTTCCCCTCTTCGTCCATGACGTAACCCATGACGCACACGCACTGGTACATGGGCCTAGAGGAGTTACTGGTGTCCAAACACTTGGCGTACTCTGGACAGCGGCTCTTCAGGCAAGGACCTATAAACAAATAGACCTTTTGTGGCGGGGGTGCTTTAATAGTTTTGACACGCATTTAAGTTTTGTATTACTAGGGCAGGCGTTTTGGTCCCAATCGACGCATTCTCTGGATTCCTCTTGCAGCTGCGAGTCCGCGCACTCATCCTCTCCGCATAAGGTCCTTCTTTTCACAACTCCGATGTCACACGTGACGTCGCAAGATGCCCATTCGCTCCAGCTGGCTAATGTAAGAACCCTCATTAATATACTGGTTTGTCTTTTTACGGTAATCGATATGCAATTGCAAATACTTTTGCAAGGGTCCTCGTTGCAGGTCCTTTGCTCCACCGGCTCTCCGGCACACGGCTGCCCTTTGCCCTGGGGCACTGGGTTGCTGCACACTCGGGTGTAGTTCTGCTTGCCTCCGCCACAGGGCTTGTCGCAGGCAGAGGGGTATTTGCTCCAAGGGCCCCAACCTCCATCAACGTCTTGACCTACGTAAGGGCACCAGTGAGTGGGATTTTAGTTATTTGGGACACTGGTTACTTCCCATCATTGAAATGACCGCTTAATAGGGCTAAATGGCCCTAGTCTTCGAGGTGTCCCAATTAATAGGAATATACCACATGCGCGTACTTACAATTTACTCTAATATCGAACACGACGATGATAAGGGCCGAAATACCGATAAACACGCTTTGAAAATACATCGAACCTGCAAAAGAAATTTCACATCTGTCAAGATTGTTCAGGGCCTATGCCGCTAAGAGCTCAGGGCCCTAAGCACATCCTGCTTAGACTCGTGCATGGCTTATGGACCCCTTTGACATTTTCTTTCAATAAAATGAAGGGGCCCTGGTCAGCTCCGTGCTTCAGGTGGTAATAAGGGCCGATTAATACACTTAGTTTAAAGCAAAAGGTGTATTTCTTACCTGTCACTTAAGGCTAATTCCGATTAAACACCCGATTAGCTTAACAATCGCTCGTTTTAACGCTTTGTTAATTTCTAGAAATGACGTTCATTTCACTTCAGTTCTTCGCTATCAAAAACATTTGGAATTGTTTTGAAATTTACGAAATCTTATTTGGTATCTTAGGAATTGTTCCTAAGGAAACACGAAGGGCATTTTACAACACTAGCTTTGATTTGTGTTCAACGAAGTTACTTAGCAACACTTTGTTGTTCACATTTATTGATTTTTAGCCATATTGAATATGCTATCAGGACTTGTTGGCCATATTTTAAATTATTTAGGACTTGGAGGCCATATTGGTAATATTCTTAGGTCTTGTAGGCCATATTGAAAATGGTTTTAGGTCTTCCACGACATATTGGAAATGATTGAGCGTTTGGAGGCCATATTGGAAATGTTCTTATGTCTTGGAGGCCATATTGGAAATGATTTAGGTATTTAAGAACATATTGGAAATGTTTTCGTTGTTGGAGGCCATGTTGGAAATGTTCTTATGTCTTGGAGGCCATAATGGGAATGTTTTCGGTGTTGGAGGCCATGTTGGAAATGATTTCGTTGTTGGAGGCCAAGTTGGATATGTTCTTAGGGCTAGGACGCCATATTGGAAATGTGCTTAGGTCATTGGAGGTCATATTGGAAATGCTTTTAAGTCTTGGAAGCCATATTGGAAATGTTCTTTAATTGGTCTTGGAGGCCATGTTGGAAATGTTTTTTAATTGGTCTTGGAGGCCATGTTGGAAATGTTCGTTAATTGGTCTTGGAGGCCATGTTGGAAATGTTCTTAGGTCATTTGAGGCCATATTGGAAATGTGCTTAGGTCATTGGAGGCCATGTTGGAAATGTTCTTTAATTGGTCTTGGAGGCCATGTTGGAAATGTTCTTTAATTGGTCTTGGAAGCCATATTGAAAATGTTGTTTAATTTGTCTTGGAGGCCATGTTGGAAAGGTTTTCATATCTTTTGGGCCACATTGGAAATGCTTTTAGGTCTTGGAAGCCATGTTGGAAATGTTCTTAGGTTAAATTTTTACTCGATTTTAAGGATACCCTTTCAAAAATTGAACGAATATAGCATGAAAATCCCCTCACGAGGCCATACTGGAAATGTTTTCGGTGTTGGAGGCCATATTGGAAATGCTTTTAAGTCTCGGAGGCCATATTGGAAATGTTTTCGGTGTTGGAGACCTTTAACCCTCTGGACTTTTACTTGTGTTTTTCCAATTTGTGCCTAGTTTTCGTCCAAGTTTGAATTAACTTCCCCGTGCATTTTTACTGATTTTGTGTTTTTATTCTAATAATTTATAGGTTTTATATCTAAACATTCAAATCTGGCAAAAACAATATTATCGCTTCACACGTTTTTCGGCGCCATCTCGGGAGACGAAGGCGAAGTTGAATAAAATTGGACAGAGTGGCACGCTAGCGCTCATTGGCCTAAATTGCGCCCCTTCGATTGAAAGGAGTAAAAGCTAGGGTATATCTATCCAAGATGGCGCTGCTTTTGAGGTTGGTCTGCTTCTTTCTTTTCTTGTATTTTCCTCTTTATTTTTGTTGCTTATTCCGTGTATCTTCTAAATATAAGTCGTCATATTTTGTTTGACCGGCGCAATTCGCTCTCACCGCTGTCGTGACTGTCGTACGATCGCTTTCGTTCATCCCGTAGACAGTAGACGACTGTCGCCGTGTTTACCTTGGGTGACCTTCAATGTTGATTTATTGAAGACTAAACGTTTCAATTGCCTCGTTTTATCGTTTCGTTAATTAGGCAAGGTGTACGTGGATGTCGTCTCGGTGTCGTCGATCTGGTGGGCGGCAAGTCGAGGATCCTAACCGCTTGGTAAGCGTGCGATGACGGGACTTCGCTAATGAAATAGGGAAATGAGTCATAAAAAAGTAGAACCCAATTTAAAAAAACACAACTGGGTGGAAAATGCTTGGATTTAAATGAAATTTGTCACTTGCATAGAACAATAGTGCATGCCTTCGAGTGATGACTCGAAACTGCGAATTAAGAAAACTTGGATCAAACTCGAACGGCGTATAATCGATACGCCAATCGAAGAATGGCGCGTTGGACTCCGGGCTTACGTGAAGCAAACCGGAGAACATTTTCACCACATTTTATAATTGATTTTTGTTCCTACACTGTTGTTCAGTTTAAGTGCCAAATTTCATTCAAATCGAAGCATTTTTCACGATGTTGTGATGTTTTTATTGGGTTCTACTTTATTATGACTCACAGTATGTATATTGTGCAGAAGCTTAATAAGTGCGTGCGATCAGTGCCTTCAAAGTTTTACATGTTTATGAATGTCGTGTTTTTGTTTTGTTTCTCGATGTTAGGTCAAGACCTTTAGCAGCAGTTGCCAGTAAGGATGGCGAATCGTTTTGGGATAAAAACCAGCGGTTGCATCGGCCGATTTCACCGCACATGACGATTTACAAGTACGGCATCTTATAGTCTCGTAGTCGGCATTCGTAGTTCATCAGGTGGATTTTGCCCTGATGTTATGTTTCCCTTATTTAAAAAAAAAAAATGAAAATTGACACATCTCGTGAATGCTGCGATTTAACGCAATATTAGCAAAAACTTTTTACCCTAGTTTAATTCGTAATTGTTAAACGTTCGGATTTGAGTCAATCGTCGTGCCGTTCGTTTGTAATAAATTTGAATTTGGCATTCCTGTTTAATCGCAGATGGGAGATGACGGCCAACATGTCTCTGGCCCATCGTACGACCGGAATAATCATGACTTCAGGTAAAAATCTTATAGTTTTATCCCTTTATCGGCTCGAGGTCTTTGCTCGAAAAAGTTTGTTCGTTTTCTCAAGTGATCTTTCCCCCATTTTGTTGTTGTTGCGTTGTCAGGATTGTACGGATTCGCCATGGCCACGCTGATGTTACCGTCCGGAAGCGTGCCGCAGTACCTTAACGCCCTGCAACACGCCCACATTTCGCCGACGCTCGTCTTTGTCGGAAAGTTCGTGCTGGCATTTCCACTCTTGTTTCATCTTTGTTCCGGGATCCGACATCTGGTTAGTATTCTCTTCTGCCGTCGTTATTCACTCTTCCGTTAAAGAAAACGCTTTTGTTCGGGAATGGTTGTGTTACTTGATAAGTTTGAGATTTCGGTCACAAAAAATAGATTTTCAGGTAATGGCGCAACCGATCCGGTAGAGCCCGAATAAGAAATTTCCCCCATCGAGAATTTATTTTCTATAAGACGTCCTTCACGAGAATTCCGTAACGATTTTCCGAATCATTATGCCATTTTTCCTGGTTTTTCTTTACAGATCTGGGATTCTGGAAAGGGATTCTCCATAAAGTCCGTTTACGCCAGCGGCTACACGGCCATCGGCGCAGCCGTTGCGCTAACAGCGCTCGTTGCGTCTATTTAGGCGATGGTAATTTTAAAGGGATTTCTAGGTACAAAATGTTAACGTACGGTGGACTCTGAAGTCGGTTTGTAATTTAACTCGTTAGGATAATAAATTATCGATAATCGAACTTGTTAGATATTATTCTGATCGACTGGCGCACGCTCGTTTATTTTAAATCAGATTTTATCGAAGTGTAGTACAGGAAGGACCCTTTCGTGGGATCCTATTACCTTTTCGCGGGAATTTCGAGACCCTTCAACTCGGCAGCATTTCCCAAATGATGTGTCGGCGGAGATAAATTAATTGTTCCACGAAAAAGTAAAATATTGAGTATTACAAAATTGTGCCATGCATATAAAAGGGCTCGGGTTATAAATTTAATTGAGAAATGCTGCCGACACCGGCGGTCGAGTGAGTTACGTGCTTGCCTCTCGATCCTAAGGCGTGGGTTCGCTCCCCTATCGAGGTCGGTAGGGAATTTTTATGAATAGGAGAAATGCTCTAGGTGGCGGCTCTTTCGGATGGGAGTTAAAACCGAGGTCCCATGTGGATTCTTGCACTTTAAAGACCCCTCGTAGGCCCAATTTTCAGGTAAATGGTGAAGGATCATCTTCTGGCGTTTGTGTCTAGCCCTCGTGTTGCCAACGTTAAAAATCAACAAACAAACAAACGATTGAGAAACACTGCTTTATGGGAATTCTCCAAACGCTTTCGTGGGATTACCAAGAAATCCTAAGGAGTCACGAGGCCCTTTCAGGGGAACCCCGTGACTCTTTTAGGTAAATCCAGAAGCGTTCTCGAGTGCCGAGGAACCGGAAGACCTTTCTGCCGGCATTCGAGATGTTCGAGTTGAAAATGAATTTACAGGTAATATGTTCTTCACTATAAAATGGGACTTGCCGAGGTTCATTTGGCATTTGTTCGCTGACTGTAGGGTACTGAGAAGAATTGAATTTAAGAAGGCAGACACGGCATAACGTAATTTGTACTTTAATTAAAAAACATCGAACACCTGCTTTATTCAAAAGTCGCTCGTAAAATAAAGAGCCCTTAAATATTTAATGCGCTCGTTAGTTTTTTGTCCTTATCTCGTGTCAAAGCTCGATTACGTTCGGAGGATGAATATTTTATAAGTCGAAAAATGCCCATTTTGTGTCCCGGCTTACGTTGGATATCTGTTATGTCATTCATAATCATATATACATAAAAACTATTAATCATAATACTATTTAGGGCAGCTAAACCTGTCGTTAACAGTTGTCTATAATTCCGTTCTTGTCGTATCGATTTCTGTAATATTTTGGGAAAAATTATCGAAAATGATAATGGTATGACGTATATTCGCGAATATTCAAATTTACGTTTGCATTTTCGAGTAAATATGTAAATAATCGTGTAAATAATTGAAACAAATTTTCGTAGCTGTTACGTAATCGATTCGTTTCACCTTTCATTCATTACGAATCGTTTCCTGTTTATTTATTTATTAATGTCATTTCATCTGAGAAACAACAGCAGCAGCTGATGCGATTGACAGAAACAGTCGTAATATTGATCATTATGGAAGTTAATCACGATGAACGAAACACCTTAATGACAGAATAGCTTTGGGAAAAAAGCGCGACAGCCAAAAAAAGGACAAATTAAGGTGGTCATTCGTGAAAAAAACACTGTTGGAAAAAGAAGGAAGTTGCGAAAATTTTTATGAAGAAAATGGAGTAAAACAGCATTTATGGAAAGAAAGCGAGTTTCGGTTAAAAATCGAGTGTTTGTCATCCTTCCTCAAACGTCGTCGCAAACTGATGGTGAGCACCTTTATTTTTTTTATTCAGACGTACAATTTTGATAACACTTTTTCACTAAAACTGACTTTTTGGCACATTCTGTAACTTTTTAAGAAATCTTAATGAGGAATAACAAAAGTTTTCAGTAATTTTTTAGAAACTTCGATCTTTAAAGCCGAATTTGTAGAGCGTACGTTGTTGTTTTTTGATAAATTGATAAATATTTAACTAAAATATGTGCCTCATTTGGAGGAACTTTCCAAAAAAAGTACAGGGCCTTTTCCTCTTATTCATAAACGACCTTACAAAGCCACTGTCTAGTGATTCAAAACTTTTTGCGGATGATTCCAACGTATATGATGAAGTGGATGAGGGTAGAGGGTTCTCACCCAAACTGCGGGGCGATCTCGTCGTACTGGCTTCCTGGTGCGATGAATGGCAGTTAAAATTAAATAAGGTGAAATGCGTGGTTGTGCGTTTCTCTCGTAAACGAAATACTTGCCGACCTGAGTACTTTCATGGATGGTGTTCGACTCACTATCGTCGATACCGTCAAGTATTTGGGAGTTTATATAAAAACCTCTCTCGGAATCACCATTTCACCACAAATTATTGGTGCAGCGAACCAACGCCTTAGATTCATTCAACGCGTATTTCCAGAATGTGCGCAAAATGTAGCGGCTGAGTTGAATTGAATTGAAAAAAAGGGTTCTCCATATAGCACGCATGGTGTTTTATTCTGAAGTTGTGATGTCCGTTGTAGGAGAATCCAGTCCAATAGCTGCTACGGAGGAGGGAGGGCCATCCTGCAAAGGCCTTCGAAAGACCTTGGAGGAGTTCGTGGGTCGGACAACCATCCCAGGTTTGAGTCAGCTGTCTGGGCCCAAAGGTCCTTTGATCAAACTCTGCTGGGTGGGCTTGTTCTTCGTGGGCATTTGCATGGCCATCTACCAGTCCAGGAGTCTCATCGACGAGTACCGAAGGCGAGTTTGCCCATCCCTTAATTCCCTTGCCTGATGTGTGGACTTCTTTGACCTTTCACATTGGACTCTTTAATTGTTTTAGATACGCCGTCTTGGAGAGATCCTCGAGGGAGGTCCAGTGGCGCATCCCGTTCCCCTCGGCCACCGTGTGTATCAACCAACCGGTTAAGTGGAGAAACAGTTCGAGACAACCAGCGAAGAACTTCATGGAAAACGTCTTAAAGTCCATCAGAGAGGCCAGTGCAGAGGAACAAATGGTAAATTTATCTACACTCTGAGTCATAAAAACGTAGAACCCAATAAAAAAGTCACAACTTGGTAAAAAATGCTTCGATTTAAATGTAATTTGGCGCTTACATAGAACAATAGTGTAGGAACAAAAATGAATTATAAAATGGGGTGAAAATTTCTCCAGTTTGCTTTACGCAAGCCCGGAGTCCAACGCTCCATTCTTTGATCGACGAACAGATTAAACGACGCTCGAGTCCGATCCAAGTTTTCTTAATTCGTAGTTTCGAGTCTTCGATATTATTAATCTTCGATTCGTAAACCTTTTCCCGGAGAACTCCCCAAATTTTGTAGTCCACCGGATTCGAGTCCGGACTGTTTGGTGGCCTGCGGTTGGGTGCGATGAACCGCGGCGTTTCCCGTTGCAGCAGTTCGACCATTTCTCGAGCACCGTCTCGTTTAAAAATGATTTCCAAGATTTATCGCATGTCCGAAACAAGTTTTTTGATCAAAAGTTCATCCCTGTACACTAATCGAAGATTAATAACATCGAAAACTCGAAACTACGAATTAAGAAAACTTGGATCGAACTCGACCGGCGTAGAATCGATTCGTCGATCAAAGAATGGCGTGTTGGACTCCGGGGCTTGCGTAAAGCAAACCGGAGAACATTTTCACCACATTTTATAATTCAATTTTGTTCCTACACTATTGTTCTACGTAACTGCCAAATTTCATTTAAATCGAAGTATTTTTCACCGAGTTGTGATTTTTTTAATTGGGTTCTACTTTTTTATGACTCACAATGTAGTAAAGGGACCGAGGCTGTTTGACAAAAGACCGTATAAGCAACCAATTTCAGAAAATGTTTACATAATCACGTATTTAATTTCAGACTTTAAAGAGCGATTACAGATTCGAGGAGAAACTGTTTTATGAAAACCTGCTTAATGTGGACGAATCTGAGAGGGAGAAACTGGGAATTCCCATCAAATCTTTTCTCATTTCTTGCACTTTCGGAGAAATCGAATGTAAAAGGTAAAGATTTTTCCTCATTTTAGCCTTCAATTTTTACAGTTTTTTTAAAATTTATGTCTAATTTCGCTTATTTTTTTGAAGGGACGTTTTGCCTTTCAATAACTTGTATTATGGAAACTGCTTCACTTTTAATCCAGGATTTGATGAATCCAAATTACTTATGGCCAGCAAAGCAGAAAGTATTTATACATATTTTATATTTATGAAACTTTTTATGAAAACGTTTACGTTTTGATTTTTATTTGTGGATAGCTTTGAACATCATCTTGAGGTCCGACTTCGAAGGCGTTTTCCCGTACATGGAGAGGGACCAAGGGCTCACCCTTCTCATCCATCCTCCGGGATCGGCCCCAGTCCTAGATGACCGACGCATTTATAATCTTTATCCCGGTAGATGGCTCAAATTGGGAGTCACCATGGTAAAATATCCTTAAGTCAAAGTCTAGTCCTTGAGTCATCTTGTCACTTGATGGCTAAGGGCCTGAAGGCCATATTTTTGTGAAATTCAGAGCGAATTCAACCGTCTGAAAGCGCCTTACATGAGCAAGTGCGTGGACACGAAGGAAAAGGACTTCCGGTCACTCTACTACACGCCCGAAAGGCCCTATGTATACACGGCAGAGGTGAGTCACCTAATGGTTACACCTCAAGGGCCTCGATGATTTCAAAGCTCTCAAGAACCCTCACATATCTCAAAACCCACGTATTAGTGGGAATTTTAATATCCAAAGTGACCAAAAGGATCAATAGACCTAGGATCTCAAAGAATCCGATGGGCCCCACGTATTCCCATGTGTTCTCAAAGAACACATACACTACTGTGACCTAAATGATCTCAAGAAGCCCTAAGATTCCAATTCCCAGATATAACTTCCTAGGATCTTAAAGATTCCCAAGGCTCACATATCCCAAAAACCAAAGATCCTAAAGATCCCATGAACTCCAAACGTCTCAAATGCCCGAAATATTCCAAAAACATCAAACGTCCCAAGCAACTCAAAGGGCCCAAGAACACCACAGACTCTAAGAACACAAGTGCCCAATAGACCTCAAAAATTGCAGACTACAATGTCCCCGTAGATCCCAAGAACTCCAAAGACACCACAGCTTCCAAGAACCCAGTAGATCCCAAGAACACAAAGGTCCCAAAAATTCTTGAACTTGAAGAACGTACCCCTAGATCCCAAGAGCTCTAACGACCCAAAACATGATTCCCCACAATGCCCCATTCTGACTTTTGGCCCTTTGAACCCTTAGGCCTGCACCGATTCGTGCATGCAGAACTTGTCCGTGGACCTTTGCGACTGCGTCGTGCCTTACTTGCCGGTGCCTAAGCAGTTTCCGAACAACGTCTGTCCCAAGGAAGGTTCAAAAACATTTTAGAATTCAACTGAAATTTCCGCCATTTTGTTTTTGTTGGCTATAGTTTTGTTTAAATTGATTTTTCCGCCATTTGGTTGTTTTTAGGAACATGCGACGCCATGAAGGAAAACAACGCCGACGTTTTGTGCGGATGCCGGAAGTCGTGCAAGTGAGTTAACATTAATCGTGGTTTAGTTAACGGAGCGTTAAGTTGAACTAACGGCGATGCGCCCTTATATATAGGGACCGCTCTTACGCCATTCGAGTGGACGTTGATGACCGTTGGTTGACCCAGGGTGTTTGGATGGTGAGTGGCAATATAAACTATACACGCCTATTTCCTTCAATTTGAACCCGAGTCGGCCATCTTGGCGAACCAAACAACAAACTAAGACTATGCGCGATATACGAGCAACTGACGTGCCTCGGTTCTGTAAGACAGTGACTGAACTGTCTGAACTGGAGAGATTGCTCTGTCATCCCGGTCGTGCTGTCTTTGGAACTTCGCTGTCCCCTGGATTGCGTTGTCCTTCGGGTTAGTCCGTTCTGCCTCGAGAGCTGCACTGTCACGTACGTGGTCCCCACTGTCTTGAGCTCCTTGTGGTTCGCACTGTCTTGTACTGTTTGTGGTCCGACCTGTCTTGTGGTCGCACTGTATTGTACTGTTTGTGGTCCGCCCTGTCTTGTGGTCGCACTGTATTGTTGTCCGCACTGTCTTGTACTATTCACTGTCTTGAGCAGCTCGTGGTCCACACAGTCTTAAGGTCCAATTTTGTAATGGGAGGCGGGAATAGGAGTCCGGAAATACGCTTCACAGGTTCGCCAAGATGGCGGACTCCTCGACGTCTCGTTCAATTTATAAAATAGGAGGCGTATTTGAAATTATTTATTAATATTATAAAACATATTTTTCTAAACTAGCAATGGGTGAAAGACGCTCTGACTAATGACACCCTACAATCCTTCAACATGTAAGTTCATTAACGTTTATTACAATAAAAGGACCACGTGTATACTAGTGTATTAATTTGTTTTAAATTCAATTGACTCCCTTGTTTTTAATAACGTTTTCTTCGTGATTTCAGGAGTTTGGTTTCTGGTTTTGAATTATACGTGGCCACAACTTTGTTCGAGACGATCAGAGAAGAACCAAAAATTTCCGTTAAGTTCATTTCGCATTTATTTATTTGTTATAAATACATATAAACGGGAATTACGAAGGACAGAGACATCTTTTTCAACCCTCTTAAATACGCAAACGTTTGTTTATTGATATATTTTTGAAATGTCATGTTTCAGTGGGCCGACTTCCTGGGTTCCATCGGTGGCAATTTGGGTCTTTGGGTTGGCATTTCAATAATTTCGATGGTCGAGTTGTTGGAATTGATGGCCTCTCTCCTCGTTCTGGCTGCCAGAAATCTCTCCAGAATCTTCAGAAAACTTTCCTCGTGACATAAGGTGAGCTAAATTCCTAAGAAATGACACGATATTATCAAAAGGCCCGTTGTAATCGCGCTGTTCATCGCGGACGTCCTTTTTGAAAGGCCCTCGCCTCGCGCGCGTTCCATGGTCGCCACGTGCGTTCTATGGCCTCGCGAGCTGCGCGATGCATGTCGGGAATGGCGGTTTAGAAACAATCCTCGTGAGACACGTTCGAATACGCATTTCGGTTAAAGGGCCTTTTAAACATTTTCTGCTGTTTCTGGCCATGATTCGCTGCGGTTAACTTTCTCCAATGTACGAAAAACATCGGCGTCGAACGAGATCAATTAATTAAGGTACGATTTGTTTTAATTAACGGGAAAAAATGTTCCAGGAATGCGAGGAATTTCCTCCATTTCATGTCTGGTATGTCGTTTGTGTGAGTAATTTTAACTTCAAAATGTCACTAATCGTTTCATGCGCTTCAGCTTGTATGTCTTAATTTCGCCAGACGTGGTTTTTAAACATTTCACGAATTTACAAAATATAAAAAATATACGTGTAATGGAGGAATATTCATCCTGGAAAAGGTAGGACTAGTTTGAAGCTGTGTGCAGTAGAACCCTGTTAATGTACAAGGTAGACCAGAATTCCTAGCCACCCCACTTTTTTAATCTTAAAGTTTTTTAAATCTTATAGTTATGAACATTCCATTAATGCGGTTAAATGGGAAGAGCTCTATCCACTGATGGTGTTAGATTTTATCTATGATAATTTGTTCGCGGAAATCCACGTAATTACTGTTGACTCGTAACACTTAGGACAAAATGTCAAATTAGTAAATGGAAGAGAATGGTCTGTTTGTATAAAATCAACTGTTTTCGTCTTTATTGGCAATTATTTAAACTTGTTACGATGTTTTTAAGAACTGAGGGAGACGCCAAATGGTAACTACGCTGCAGCACAGTGCTGCACTGCAGGGAAGCGACCTAAACTTACGTGTATTGCGTGTTTGAGGAATTCAAACAACTTTTATACACAGATTCGTGCTAATGTTGCCATTAAATTGTACAGTATTACTCGGAGGATCACCTCTGTAAATCATAGCAGTAAAATATGTTATCACCCAATACTTGTAATTGCAGGTCGCTTCCCTGCAGTACAGCACTATGCTGCAGCGGAGCTACCACTTGGTATTTGCCTCAGTTCTTAAAAACATTGTAACAAGTTTAAATAATTGCCGATGAAGACGAAAACAGTTGATTTCGTACAAACAGACCATTCTCGTAGTTTTCTTAATTTGGTATTTTGTCCTAAGTGTTACGGGTCAAAAGTTATTACGTGGATTTCGGTGAACAAATGGTCCTAGTTAAAATCTAACAACATCAGTGGATAGAGCACACGTGAACTGTATAAACCACATCAAACATGTGAATTCATTCCTCGACCAGCACAAATCTGGGCACAGAGTACATGTATATAGTACGAGTGCGATTTCTCGCTTTCTAGGTAAGGGCAGTTGTACTCTTTCTACCATGGTTGAAAAAGTGAACGGCGCTATTCGTCTAAAAGCCAAATTGGCAACGGCTGTTGATCGGCTGGTGGTGGTGGAGTTCTACCACGACTTTTGCGGAGTTTGCACGAGGTTCGCCCCGAAGCTGAACAAGATGTGCAGGGCCAACCGCGATGTGCTTTTCCTGAAAGTCGATACGAACGAAAATGAGGGCGTTGCCGACAAGTACAACGTCGACGTCGTGCCCACATTCGTGTGCATCAAGAATGGTAAAAAGGTGGCCAAGTTTTCAGGAGCTGATGAGAAAAAATTACGGGCGACGATGGCGAGATATGGGTAGCTTCCCTCCTTTTTGACCGCGAGTAATCCAACATTTTCAATTGTTCGCTTCAAATATATTTAGAATTAACATTTTTCTGAGGAGCTCGAGGTTTAAGAAATTTGAACGGCATGTTGTACAAAACTTCGGCGGAAAAATTTCACGAAATTAATTTTATCGGTGTGTAGGTATCATTAAATTATGTGTGATGCTGAATAACTTGCGTGTTAACGATGTCTTGTGGCGTCTCCCTCTCTCTCTTCCCCCTCTGCACCCCTTTTTGCTTGGGTCCTTTGGCCCCCAGCTCTCGACGAGGTGAGACATTTCTTCCTCCGCTCCAGCTCGCCAACATATCTCAACAACAAAATGCAATAACTTTATAGTTGATTATTAATTTTATCGTAAACAGTTGTGTACCATAATCTATAGATTCGTGTCTAGGACACTTTAATAGATTTACTATAAATATGATGATCTAAGTGAGCGTTTGCAGGTGGCAGCACCGTAGACTTCTTTTCAGGGTGAAAACGCAGTAACTATAACTTTATAATCAACCTCCACTGCAATTTCGCAAAATACCAGCTATTCAATATTAACAAATATTGAATATTTCATCGCGAGGGCAGGTTTATTGCCTGTAATATATAGTAGCAAGTTTATACCACATATATTGGCAATGGTAACAAACTTAAACATCCGTTCTTGTGCCTACCTATAGAATATAGGGAACAAACAAAGACAAACAAAACAAACGCAAAATGACAACGTTTCCCTTTTAATTTCAAAGTCCCATCACGCACTCATTTTGTATTATATATTGCAAAAAGCATATTATAATTCCAGTTGGAAAGTTAATTGTGTGGCACTAACTTTACTATCGTGATAAGCATCAATTTAAAACGAGCCAAAATGCATTCTCTGATTGAATCGATGGAGCCTTTTTTCAAATTGTTTTACGTTTATGGTATTAATTGTTATCCAAATTACAAACGTCCTTCACAGTAAAAACCAAAGTCTTAATTTAAGATACTTTTCGTGTCAATTCTTGTAGACAAAATCAAGATGTTTTGCACATCTTATATTTAAAAAAATAAGATACATAAAATGACTTAATTTACCAATTAAGTCATTTTATGTGCCATATTAAAAAATTAAGACATTTTATGTTTCTTATTTATAAAAAAATAAGACTCTCAAAATGTCTTGATTTTGTCTACAAGAATTCGCCTTAAATTAAGACTTTGGTTTTTACTGCCAAACAATTGTTTGGCGATGAGGTGCATTAATATCATCATAATTTTGGGTTGGATTTGCATCCCAATTCAGATTGTCGTAATTATATATAGAGGTATTTGAACAGTATTTCGAGAATTCATGGATATTAGAAGTATACATGATATTCGTCATCCAAATTAATTTCATGTTGTGTTTGCAGGAAATTTGATAGCGGGAAATTTGAAATTGTTTAAAAACTGTTGGCACCTTTTATAATATAACGATGTATAAGTTGCTTTCAAAAAAACCACCAACGTGTCTGCAACATACAAGAAAGCCTGAGGTGAGAAAGGCGGCAGCATTGTATGTGCAGGGTGAAAACACAGTAACTACTTCACTGTAATTTCATAAAATAACAACCATCAAACATTAACCAATATTCAATATTTCATCGCAGTTGTAGGTTTACACAAACCTACATTTAATGTAGTTATCCGTAATGTGGTTGCCAATGGTAACAAACTTAAACATCCGTTCTTGAACGTACGTAGAATATAGGCAACAAATAAAGCAGTTAAAGTCCCATCATACGATAGAACATCTCGTATGATTTTGATATAAAGCAGTATTAATTAATGTTAGTAATTTCTGTGGCAAATCTACCGCGCTGATTGCACGTACTATCGTGATTCTATACGTTTAATCATCAATTTAAAACGAGCCAAAATGCATTCTCTGATTGAATCGATGGAGCCTTTTTTCAAATTGCTTTACGTTTATGGTATTAATTGTTATCCAAATTACAAACGTCCTTCTTTGGCAATGAGGTTCATTCATATCATCGCGGGCTTAATTTTGGGTTGGATTTGCATCCCAATTCAGATTGTCGTAATTACAGAGGTGTTTGAACAGTATTTCGAGAATTCGTGGATGTTAGAAGTATACATGATATTCGTCATCCAAATTAATTTCATGTTGTGTTACGTCGCGGTAAGCCTAAACAATTCAAAATTCAAAAAGCTTTACGCCCTACTCGAAAATACGAAGATCGAATCCAAAATTCACGAATCGTTAAAAAGATACGTGAAATTGTTTTTCAAGATGTGGATTCTCCTAATGGGGATTCAATTGTGCATTTCGATATCCGAGTCGATTAAAGAGCTAAATCACGTTTATTTATTCGGTAAAGGAAGAAATGGCGTCGTATTTGAAAACATGTTTCTGGGAATCGTAGCTCAATGTTGCTTCTGCTCCTTGTTCTTGCACCACACTGTCGTTTCGTGGTTTGCATATTTGTGCTTGGGAAGCTCGCTATTTATATGCGTATGTTTCACGCAATTATTGGATGAAATGATACATTTCAAACCAGTTTATAAACCGATGGCGTTTCACTTGATTTTTAAAAAATCGATGAGAATCGCCACGCATATGGAAAAATGCGTCCGTTTACTTAATTCGGCTTTAACAGCGAGCAATATTTTCATTTGCATCAGTCACACGATGCTATTTAGCGTCTTCGTAATTATAATAAGCGTAAAGCAAGATTCTATAAAAGGCATGGTTTTCTACGGTTTTGGAGGAGCTGCCACTTTTCCAATGTTGGTTTTGACGATATTGTTTGCCGCTACTTTAAAACAACGAGTAAGTAAAAAACTTAAAGTAATTATATTGTAATTGCGCGTTATCGCAGGATCTGACAAATCTAATTAAAACCTTTGTCCAGATGATACAATTACTCTCAGGATTGTCGCACTCATCCGTGGATCGCAGTGGAAAACGAACAGTGGTTTGTAAATGCTGTTAATTAATAATTGATATACTACCAGCTTAACTTTTACACTGCTGATTATAACGTTGTTTTACTCGCAGCAACAAATCAATCGCTTGCTCGTTATTGCAATATCACATCACCTTCACACTGGTATAACCATGGGAGGTATCCTGGAAATAGACGACAACACACTATTTAATGTAAGTCTTACGCAAAGTCCATTATCGGCATCTAAACTATATGCAATAAAAAAAAACTTCTTACAGATTATGATGCTAACCTGGGACACTATGACTATGATTCATTTCAAAGTGCTTCAAATAGCTGACATGCAATATGACCCTCACAATACCGTTCATCCAATTCAATGTCAACAATCATTAGATATGTGTACTTATACATAACTATACACATTTATTATATTTCTCGATCAGCACTAAAGGATGAACGTGTTTCAACATCCATTTATATACAAGTAGGCGGACTATTGCTATTGTAATATCGCTAACACGTCACTAAATCATGTTAACGCATGTTTAACAACTCGTTTAAATTTAATATTAGCACGCAGAAAGGTGTTTAGTTACACGTAATTATAGTATGTATACTATGTCAATTATACGTAAAGTTTTATGTATTCGTTTTCTTCCCGGCATTAACACCACTGTCGTGAAGCTGCGAGTATGACGAGTCCTGTCACACTTGGCTCCACTGCTATATTCATATTGGTTTTCTAGTGCAAGATTGTGTACTTATAAATTCTCCAAATCGCAGCTATTTAACTTACTATTTGCTTAAACATCCGATGAAATCTACGGCTGAACTGAAATTCATTTTTTTCAAATTCAAAATACGGAACATTAGAAAAGCATGCCAAAAAGGAATGTTCTCACGTGCTCTCACGTGCTCTCACGTGCTCCAAAACAAATATTAAATTCGAAAAGAGCGCGAAATTTGAATTCCCATTTCCAACTGGTAGGCTGGGATTCAAACAACTCCTTATTAAACTATAATATCACCTTAACACTGGTATAATCAGGTGCGGTATAGCGCAATAGCCACATAGAATAACCCCTACGAAGTTTAAATATGGTTAATTTATTGTAAATCCATAATGAGTTACAAAAAAGTACAAAAGCAATAATAACGCGTGAATCAAAAGGTTCGAAGGCTAGTCTTAAATGTGAATACGTTGCATTTGAAAATTTCAATAAATCTTACGTTTGAAAAGTGAAAGTTTCTACAAAATGCTTTTGATCAAAGCTTATTTGCCACTTTTTTTAAATTTATTTTCAAAACACCTATAGCTCTCGATTTTTGACAATTTCAAGAAGCTTTAACATTCGAGGTTTCTTTAGTTTATACAAACTTTAGCTCAGTTTTCTGAGCTATTTTAAGGATTGTTTGAATAATGATTGCAGAAATCGTGGGAAACTTCTCAGATTGCCAAACGATACTGCGCGTTTACTTTCAAAACGCTGCTTTGGAAAACATTCTTGTTTTGGAAACGATAAGCCAAGATGAGTGCTGAAATAAATCAAGTATCGCCCTCCCCTTTACTATTAAACCAACAAGGGCCCCTGGGCAAGACATTATGGAATGAACTATTTATTACAAATGGCAAAAAGGTCAATACGAAGACCGGATATTCCGGTTGGTTGATTAGCCAGTAATAAAATTGAAAACGAAAGTTGAAATGTGCAAAAAATGAGAGCAAGGAAGATTTTAAACAGTGTTGTCAGAAACACACCGTAAGCACGATCAAATATATTCCAGAATGCAACATCTCGAGTGTTTCTTCGTCTTATTTGTCACGCTCGTTGTCAACAGTGAACAGAGTACGAAATGTACGAGATATTATTGGGGTGGAGAGTGCAGAAATTTACGAACAACGGAAGACGTTATCGACGCTGTTCGGTTCATGAGGAAAAACAAAGATGTTCAACGTGTTGACGTGAGAAATGTCAACGCAGCCATACTTCCGGCAAACGTCTTTTCATCGACCAACATTTCACAGTTATATTTCCACGACTTCCGAATGAAGAATGGGCCTTATGACTTCATTAACCCGGTTTGTCATACCTTAAAAAAGCTCTTCATTTACAATTCGGAAATGAGCGATGGAA
Source organism: Ophyiulus pilosus (assembly GCA_033995625.1). NCBI lineage: Eukaryota > Metazoa > Arthropoda > Diplopoda > Julida > Julidae > Ophyiulus > Ophyiulus pilosus. The sequence continues at coordinate 18,789 of JAUJYV010001211.1, forward strand.
TAATTGCAACGGGAAAGTTTAAGCGCTGCACCCGATTGGTGGGATTAACGATAGCTGACAGCGCTATTCGGACAATCTCCACCAATGCATTTCAAGGTTTAAATAACTTGAAACAATTGCAAATTTACAACAACAGAATTACGACTTTGGCCAAAGGAAGCTTTCAAGGACTCAACCAGCTCACTCATCTCGTTATTTTTAACAACCAACTGGAATTCTTGGAGAAAGGAACATTTGACCCAATCAGCAACAACAGGACAGTTCCGTCGAACAGGATGTTACATTTAAGTAATCTGGAAATCTTCAGTCGTACAAACTTCTGTATGTCTGGTTGTTGAATTTATGCTATATTAGCAAAACATAAGTAATGTTATGCAAATTAAAATATTTTTTGGTCAAAATTTGTGTTTTTATTTATGTGCTTTTCATCATCTTAAAATTCTAGATCTGTTCAACCACGTAATAATGCTCAGGGGCAACCAAAAATGTATATTTGTCGTATATTAACATTATAACATGGTAGTTATTATACCATGCATATTTTTCTTATGTTTTCATCTTTTTTTATATCACATTTACGTTTTTGATGATGGTTTTAGTAATATTTTTCGGGATTTTAACGTATCTATGACGCCCAATAATGGGTGCCAATTAAATCGATTGCAGTTTGACTAAATATAATTTTATTAAACGGTGGCGAAACGAAATTTCTTAGTGAATTTAATAAGTCTTAAATCGTAATTAATGACATATTTAAATGTATTTGTATTCGTATTCAGTACTTTCAATGACTCTTAACATGGCGGCTTAATATATAAGCAGCTTCACTTCGACGAAAACATTGTTAACCAGGTACAATTTCGATTGTAGTATTGCAATATTAATTGATATTTATTAATTGATATTACTAGATGTCCGTTGAAATATAACGATCACTTGATGTTATTTTCCCAGTATTTATTTTATTATAAACGCGAGCAATTTGAGTAAACGAGAGCATATCGAGAGTTCCAACATGGCGACTATTTTACCATCATCTGTTCGTAGATGGCACTGCGAGTACATCAATAGCAGTTTGACCCTTGAAGGTGATTCAAGCATACAAAAATGGCGAATCGTGCGTTATCCCGAGCCTGTAATTTAAACGTTTTCAGAGGTTTGAATAACGTTTCAAAGGTTATGTCTTGGTAAGGAAAAGTTTAATTATTATAAAGGCCATCTTTTGAAAGCATAATATTAGAAAAATTCGTAATAGGCATATTAGTAAGACTTACGTAATATTGAAATGATCAAGGGCACGTAATTTCATAAGCCGAGTTTTGTAATTATTATTTAATGTAGGAATGTATTTTAAAATATCCGAATTTAATTTAAAAATATATTATTACTTTCGTTTCAGTCGCTATACTTCACGAGGAGACGATTTGGGCAGGGGAGCTGGCAAGGTGAGCTGTGTTTGGTCACCCTAATTTGCCCTAGTATGGGGTATCGGTTGCTTAGAGCGACACCAATCGGGATCTTCGGGTATAGTAGGAATAATAAGTTCCGTTACTGTTTCCGTTACTGGGTTCAGGATCTCCGTTTCCCT
>JAUJYV010001212.1:0-20367 GCA_033995625.1 Ophyiulus pilosus
CTCCCACTTTATCTATGTCTATTGTTTAAAGTGGTTAGGCTAGCTACTTCTAAAAGTGAGATTACATTTTGCATACACAATGAAATAAAGCACAAAAAAGCCTTCGTTGAAAATATTTTAATATCTCATTGTAATGACCTGCACAGGAAACAGAATATACTATGCTGCATTTGCCAGACGCCTTCAGCCAAAAATAATTGAATCACTTTCTTCCCATTAATTCTTAGATAAGGATAGTGCAGTTCATTATAGTTGAACAGAACGAATGTTAAACCCATAAAATACGGATTCATTATTTAAATTTGTTGTTGATGTTATATTTCGACATGTGCTCTAACGAATACATTGTTTTAGGTAACCAGTCTTGCGTTTAATGTAAGTAAATTAGAAATTAGAGAAGCTATATGGTGTTTTTTTCCTTTGTAGTATATAATGAATCAGTCGTTTGTGACTATACAGGAACAAATATCCCAAAAAGGTTTCATCTTCCAATTGAAGACGATCTATTACGATTTTTATATTGATAAGTTATGACTTCACATCAAAAACAAATGAGGTTTAGTATTATTTTTGTTTGTTCCTGCATCATGAATCATAGTATTGGAGGAATTTAATTCAATCGGTATTGGACACAAAGTATTCAGTCCCGACATATGTTCTAACATATTTGGAACTACAAATTCTTAAACTGGATCTTCCATTGGGCAAACTAATGCAATAACGCCTACTATAGATAACCGTGACGTTATGTGGCATGGATTCCTCTATCCCTTATTGTACAAAATCCGCAAAAATTCACCGCATCAGCTATTAACAAATAAATTAACCAATATGCAACCCATTCAGGAAATTGGGCAATATTGTAGAGACAGCGTTGAACGTTCTCCACGCAGCAATTACAACATGCAATATGAGAAAAACTGTCCTTTATTCCTGTTGTAATAAGTTTTCGGGAAAGTGACTTTTGCCATTACTTTCAAGATTCCTTAGGCTATTTGGTTGCATTCCACCGAACAACTTGCCTTATATATCAAATAAAAGAAAATATTACGTATTTGTTGAAGCATTAATAGCCAAGTAAAGTGGCAGAGACATGACCTAACAGGATCTCAAGCCAAAGCAATATTGATTTTAAATAAGAGCTCTGTACATCTTACAGAATATACTGAATAATACTCCTACCAATGTAAGTACAATTAATACGTAAGGTTTTACATTGTGCAGGATTTCTATCTTCCTACAATGTATAGGTGTGCTACATACAGATAATTCGTAACAGTATTTGCTTTCTATTATAAAGAATTTCACAAAAGAATATATTCACAGGTTGGCTTTATAGAAAATGCCAAAGGAAATGTAACTTCACTACCAACTGATACGAAAACAAATAATGACAGAATACAATGCAATGCTAAGCTGATCATATGTACAAGATCTATTTATAGAGGTTTTTTTCTATACATTGTAGTATTTTACTTGCTTGTATTATTTTCTGTTTTATACTATATGTGAAATGTACAATGACTTTGGAAAAAATAATGAAATTTGGTACAATGAAAATCGAAAGTAAACATAGTTTTGAAACAAGTCTATAATGGTAATCGAATTCATGCATGGTTTGATCAGTAGATTCGCGGAATATTTATTTAATTAAATTTTAACTTTATAAAGATCAATGTAGTTGTACCGGCTTCAATTTCATACAATGGTTAACAAAAAATCCTAAGATGAATACATACAAGAATATTTAATCTTTTTCAGATTAAACCGAGTACGAGCTTAAAACAACAATACATGGATTGCATACAAAATATATTTACTAAAGTTCACACTATGAAATAGTCTGCGCCTGCTACTCTTTCCTCTAATTAATAGAAATGTATTAATTCCTCTTAAGTGTTCAGTCTAATAAATCCCACAAGTGCCCTGTATCATTCAACCATGCCATTCAGCCTATACGATTCAGGCCACTTTGACCAAATGATGGATCATTATTTCTATTAAGTGTGAACCTTCAACATATTTATTATAACAGCTGATGGCACTGCATGTTAGCCAAGAATTTTCAGCCTGCATCGAACGATCAATATTCTCCACGAAGTTTTGTACCATCACTGCAATGACATCGCCAAATTTCCTAATAAGTTAAATTTCGATTCGGCAAATCATGAAATTTATTTTATCAGAATGGCATTGGCATTACTGCATGATCTTCTGTACAAGAACATTCTTGACTTAAAAGTATTCGCATATTTCTTACAATTGTTTCATTCAGACCATATTCATGTAGAATATACTATACAGTACATTGTAATGTGTTCTAAAGTACTGCATACCCACAGTGTGCATATCATTTAGTTTTCCATGTACTTTACGAAGAATTTCGATTATTTCTTAAATCGTCCTTATAATCTGGAATCAATTTTTAGTTTGGGCAATTATAGAAAATAACGATCAGATAAACCCTACATTTGTTAATATATTATATCACATAATTTAATAGCAGTTTTAGCAATCACAACCTTCTTGTATCCCAACAACTATTTCCTTGCTTTCTACAGAGGTAAAAATTACATTTAATGGAAAATTGATAATATACAGGAATTTTAACGAAAACTTTATTTTATATTTCCAGGCTAATGTCACCACTGAGCTACCAGGTCACCGGGAATCAAACCCCGCCAACGAGTCATCGGTCGTCAACTATGGTGTTGTACTGCAAAAGCCCATGAGCAATAGAGAAGAGTCCTTAGACGAAGATGCACCAGCTGAAAGAGGGGCTATCAAAAAGCGACATTTGGCGTCGCTGGCCAGAGATGGCGATATGGCGGCCAGACGTCTTCACCGCAACTCCTGGTGGGATCAAGTGGCTAACAGGGCCGAGGAATATGATGAGGAGGATCCAGCTTTCTCAGGCGTCTCGAAACGCACTTTGGCGTCGCTGGCCAGACTGGGCGATTCCACAGCAAGAAGGATTCACTATGAGAAGCGTGACCAGGATGACCATGAATCCGATCCCGAATCGTCTTTCGAATTGGACGACGACGGTCTCGTTCCCGAACAAGATAAGCGCAATCTGGCATCCATGGCCCGGCTGGGAGACGATGCTGCCAGGCGGATAAATTACCAAACGAGATCTTGGGAGGATCCCCTGACAGGCTGGAGGGAAAACGGTGGTCATGAAAACGAAAACCTGCACTCGAAGCGCAATCTGGCGGCGCTGGCCAAGCACGGCGACGCAGCTGCCAGGAGGCTCAACTCCCAAAAAAGACAACTGTGGGACGAAGAAGCTACAGAGTACAATGACCAGTTTATCGACCCTGCTGAATACGAGAAGCGCTCCCTGGCGACTATGGCCAGAGATGGCGACGTCGCTGCCAGAAGGCTGAACGTGCACCATAAGCGGATTCTTGACGGGGAAGATGCTGAGTATGATGCTGCGGAATACGAAAAGCGTTCCTTGGCAACGATGGCCAGAGACGGAGACAACGCCGCCAGGAGGCTAAGCAGCCACCAAAAGAGGCTTTTGGACGTTGATGATGTAGAGTACGACAAACGCTCCCTGGCGACGATGGCTAAAGATGGCGACACCGCTGCCAGGAGGCTTAACAGTCATCAAAAAAGGCTTTTGGATGGGGATGATGCAGAATACGATAAGCGCTCCCTGGCGACGATGGCTAGAGATGGCGACAACGCTGCCAGGAGGCTCAACAGCCATCAAAAAAGGCTTTTGGATGGGGATGATGCAGAATACGACAAGCGCTCCCTGGCGACGATGGCTAGAGACGGCGACACCGCTGCCAGGAGGCTCAATAGCCATCAAAAAAGGCTTTTAGACGTGGAAGATGGGGAGTACGACAAGCGCTCCCTGGCGACGATGGCTAGAGACGGCGACAACGCAGCCAGGAGGCTCAGCAGCCACCAAAAGAGGCTATTGGATGCGGAAGATGGGGAGTATGACAAGCGATCCCTTGCGACGATGGCCAGAGATGGCGACAACGCAGCCAGGAGGCTCAGCAGCCACCAAAAGAGGCTATTGGATGCGGAAGATGGGGAGTATGACAAGCGATCCCTTGCGACGATGGCCAGAGATGGCGACAACGCAGCCAGGAGGCTTAACAGCAATCAAAAGAGGCTTTTGGACACGGACGATGCAGAGTACGATAAACGCTCCTTAGCGTCGATGGCTAGAGACGGCGACGCCGCAGCAAGGAGACTCAACGGCCAAGAAAAAAGACTGTTGGAAGGCGAAGCTGCATACTACGACCCTCAGGATTTCGACTCTCCGGATTACGAAAAACGCAACCTGGCAGCGATGGCCAGACACGGCGACCTCGCAGCCCGTAAGCTGTACCTCTCCAAAGGTGGGATGGTCAGTCTTCCCGTTCGGGAGGAGGACGTTCCGGTGAAACGGCACTTGGGCGCTCTAGCCCGAGAGGGAGCGCTAAAGAACATGTGGGAATTCGGCAAGGGTGTTCCCAGGCCTTGGAACTATGGCCTCCCGGATAGGTGGTACAAGCAGCCCAAGCGCCATAACGACGACGACGTCGACGACAATGACGAAGAAACGTGGGTGGAATCTGAAGAGGCCGGCGAGGGATCTGATGTGCCTCTGACCATGGTCAAAAAACACATCGCGGCCCTGGCTAGGCGAGGATCGCTGATCAATCTTCGCTGGCAGCGGCGCCCCCTACCACCCAATTGGTATAAAAACAGCGACGACACGATTAAGTCCAACGGCGGCTACAAACGCAATATCCAATCCCTGGCCCGGATGGCCGCACCGGGCTCGGGCTACCGCTCCTGGTCCAGGGGCCGCTTTTGGGGCCCCACAGACCCGTTCTATCAGTTTAACGGCAGGCTGCGTTCTACAGGATCCCGGGATAGGGCCCGTGGGGTGCGTTCCACCCGCGAGGGGTACATGGATACCCTACCGCGCTCTCCGGCGGCGTTAGCCTACAGACCGGTCTATGGGAACTACGACGCTTTCAGGGCCCCCATGGCCTTCGTGTCGCGGCACATGTTCAAGAGGGCTTTAGGAGGAATATACCCAGTTATTCCAGGGGAATTACTGCGACTCGAGGATCCACTCCCACTGTCTACCATCGAGTTACCCAAGACCTCGTCTGAGCAAGTGGAGAAAGATCCTCCTGATGGCCCCTCCAAAGCTTTGCCACTCAAACCCAAAGGCCCAAAAGAAAGACTTGGAGAACATGACCCATCTTCGAAAGATAAACACTAAATTAGTTCCGTGGAGTTAGTCCACGTGGAACCTCCCCTGAGCAAGCGTCACGTGAAAAATGTTAAAAAAGTGTCTCTTTTTGAGCCACGCGATGCTGGGGAAAAGTCGTTAGTTCAGGGAAGAAGTTGACGTTAAGTCACGTGGTGTTGTCAAATGTGATAAGCACCCTGATAGCGGTGTGTCATTTGAGACCAATCAATAGTCTTCCAGATTTTGTGACACGGGGTCCAGCTCACAGTTACTATTTCTTTAAAAAAACCAAATTCTGTCGTTTTATTTCGGTATTGCATGTGAAGAAAATATCTCAGTATGAAAGTAGTACAAAACACGAATAACATATCGGAAAAAATTTACAAAATCAATTATAACATCGAATCTTAGTGAACGGGGGTTTTAAGCAACACTTGTGCAAGTGGGGGAGATTTTAATAGAGGATAATACGTAAGGGTGAAATAATTCCATCATCGTTCAAACCTGAACGATATGACTACTAAAAATTTCTGTTGCGGAAAATGTTTGTAACAATTTCGTTTTACTGGAGTTAACGTTTGAGATATCCAGACTCCAAAAATTGTATTAAATCTGAACTAACTTGAGCATCTAGTATTATAAGGAATAATTAAGTTTCGTAGTATAAAAGCAAGAAAAAGAACCTGTGCCTATTGGCTTTTGAGATTGATTACAGGGACACCATCACATTTCAAGTGAAATATGAAGATCAGCAACAATCAAGAATATTACTTCAAATATTTCATCTATAAAGATTTAATCGTTTTCATAAAATATACCAGCTTCAGGAATTCACCATCATATGAATGTATGAATGACCCCTGGCATGCAGTCAAAACTACAAAGATGTTTCCTAAGCATGATCCAGAAATATCCACATCACTGACATTACTCATAAACACACAAGCGTTCTGCAAGTGCTTGCATTAGAAACCTCAAATGGCAGACGTTCCAAAGAATATAATGTCACATTTTTAGCCATATGTAGAATGTTAGTTAGGACAAAAAAAAATCCCAGTCTCTCTGGACATATTAGACCACTCAACAAAACGGTTAAAATTTGTTTCATTGAAGACACTAAGGATAATAAGATAAGTGACCTTTTGGTTGTCGACCATAACAGGGAACAAAAGTATCAGCCTTTTGGGATGAAATAAAATCTATATTTCCGACAAAATATATCAAGCGTCAGTCTTCCAAGTACTTCTTCCCAAAATGTCTAAATGTTACAACCTGCGTAAACATTGGTGTGAATGCATGTAAAATGCCAGTTTAGGCATCACCGATTTGAAAAGAGACACTTTTAGTTTTAAATTAGTTAAATAAGCGGGATTTTTTGGCATCGATGACAATTATACAGTATTATATAAACCGTATTCGTTACACGTTTCATACATGTAGTTTTATTTCTTTTATGATCTATTTTAGATTTTAAATAAAGCAGCATAATCAGGTTGTCAAAGTGTTAAATGTGCCATTGTCTCTTTTGAGTTTACACGTCATTCTATATAAAGGAAATAGATTATATAATTTTAAACAATTTGTCACAACAACCAAACGGCGGCTGCTGCTGCTGAAGATACAGTGAGACTTCTTCTGAATGCATTTTTATTGGCTGCGGACTTAGTCTAGTCTTGAGTTAAAGCTCAAGTTTACCTTTCATTTGTATGGGAGAAACAGAAACGTGACTTTCATTCACCAGGAATGTTAACATAACCTTGAAGTTAGGACTCAAATTTATACGATACGCTTATATAAACTTGCTAAAAACGTTGTTCATTTCTCTATATTTAATTCCAGAAATAGTGTCAACAATTGTTGTGAATCCGATTACTATTTCATCAAATATGTAATTTCAATAAATAGCTTCAATAAAATAACCAAGAAATGTTTCTTAAAAAATCATTACATGAAGTGATAGCACTGATGAATGACCTCGACAGTGTGCAAACAAATGGGAGAAGAACATTCAGTGTTGTTTTCAATCGAAGTTCTTTCAATTTTTCATTTCATCATTTTCAGATTATGGTTAGATACTCCAAAAAGTATATTTTCAATAAGATATTAGGACATACCTTTACGGCTCGATGATATTCAATCGGCACATTCCCACGGTTGCAGACGCTCCATTAAATCCATGGTATTCGTAAAAATTCCATTCGCACCAGCTTTATTTGCATATTTGTAAAATATGTCATACGCCGCGTGATAAAACACCAGATTGTTCGTTTGAAGTTCATTTTACTAGACTATTCCTTTTTTAAAAAGCACTTACTATACGCGGTTACTGCAGCAGATTTTCAAGCAAATACCTGACACGTCCGAAAGTCATGATTACATACTTCCAGAGAGAAGACGCGTGACCAGCTTTGTCTGAAATCTGACGCGTTATGAAATCAAGTATAACCTTTGCTACCGGAAGTGTAAAAAAAAAACTTGGCAAGCATCCAAAATGAAACTTTCTAAAATTTGATTATATGCAAATATCTAAAATTTTACCAACTCAGGCCTCCTTCACGCTAGAGGCTAGAAGTTCCAGCCGGAAGCACGTGACACGTTTGGCTATGAATACGCGCAGGTGCACGGAATATATTTCACATAATTTCAAGACTCATTCCTTAGATTTTCCGTCAACCAGTTACCAGAATATTTTTGTAATTTAAAATTTTTGATTTTGTTTTTCATTATCGGATCCAATTCAAATGGATTTCGGATCGAATTCTCTCACAATAGAGAGTTTGAGCCCGCCAACGTTAACGAAACGATAACGATAACGATAATGTGGAACGAGAAACAGTGCTGACTGACAGGAATGGCATTGGAATGTCATAGGGTAGTCCTTGGCATTCCTGGCCGCCAGCGCTGTTTCTCGTTAATGTTGGCTGGCTCAAACTCTCCATTCACTTTGCAACTGTTTCTTTAGAAATTTCATCGTTAGGAATCAAAATTGTTCAAAACGTACTCGTATGTAAATTTGGAAACGTTATTAAACCTATAAAAACAGATAAGTAAAAAAAAAAAAATGCACGGAGACACGGATAAGTCGTTATTAATAATTAATGCATAGCCTTTCATGTATTGTTCATTTTATGAATACAAATGACTATTTGGATGTGGAAGCCTCGATTTCTTCCAGAACATAAAATTATGAGGACGTTTAAAAAATTAACATACAATACATTATTCCGAATAAATAAGTAATATTGGCGAAGGAGAAAAGAATAGAGAAGCAAATGCAATATGCGACAAATGCAAGAACACAACTGTACTGGGGGTGAATTAAAAAGGGGGGGGTGCATTTATATATCACAATCTATGATAATTAAAACTGAAATGGTGAAATCTATCCTGACAACTAGATAGAATGCAATTAAGGCGAACATTTTCCCCCAAAGATCTCATTTTCATTTTCAAACTTCCAAATCACTATTTGAACAAGTCGCAGCAATTCTGGCATTGGAAATCATTATTGACAACAAAAGTTAAAATTGTAATTATGCAAATGGCTTCACGTTTACTTAACATGAACAGTAATTCAGCATTAATATTGTTTTAAAAAAATGTAAACCTACATATCGGGAAAAAAATTAGCACCATTCTTAATTGTGAGAGCATTGACCATTTTTCTTGATCAATAATACCGATAAAAAGGAACAATTTTGTCCGAGTAATGCCATGTTTAAGTTCCACAACTGGTGTTTTATGGCAGTTCATGTTTAGTAATCTGTCCATCTTATTTCCACAAGTTTGTTAGACAGCTATTTTGGCAAAAATCTAACTTTCCAAAACTATTCAAAATTGAACTTTTTAAGCCATAGTTCGTTAATGGTGATATCCAAATTAATCCACGCACTTAATGCATTCTTCGACTGTTGTCAAACAAAGAGGTAAAGTAGGACAATGGAAAGACAAATCATTCTTCGGTCCTTGTGGGAAATTAAAATTAAAAAAAAAGAAAGAAAGACATTATCGTGATTCCAAGGCACTAAAACTGCCAAACATTTCATTTTATAAGAGAGGTTTTAATTAATCCCACACACACAGTATCTGATGGTTGCTGTTATTATTATTTTTTTTTTCATATTTTTTTTGTAAAAAAAATCTATCATTGGCCAATCACAGACAAGATACACACATATGAAATTGCATAATACATTCTACTCGTGAGTCATTACAAACACCATACGTTCATTAGCTACCCTGGACGGGCACCGGCTATTCCTCGATGACCAAACCCTCGCATTCAATGCCTATTCAACAATCACAGTTTTTGTTTCTGACCCAGGCACCCACAGGCTTCTGACATTTTGTATCGGAATTCTAAAAGTGTTGGCTTCATAACACAATAAACAACAAACATGTCATCCGCTAATCAACATTGTCCTAAGTTGAGTTTTCTGGCATGATCAAGCAAAGAAAATCAAATGAGATACGGTTTCTGCCTTAATTGGAGAAAGATGGTAAGTAACAATTTTATCATAATTTTTTGTCAATCTTTCATACTGTCCTCATTTCTACAAGTTTCACCGGTATTATTACGATTACGAGCATTGCTATTTTAGCAGAAATATTAAAGGAACAGTTTACAAGTACCCTTGTATTTTATGTTACCTATTATGTTGTTATACTGCATACAAGTTAAAGAATATCTTAATTTTTTCTGAACTATTTTTTAGCATTGTTTCTCACCAGGAAAAAACAATATTTTTGAATTATAGCACAGTGAGCTGATACCAAAATACTATAAACATGCCCCAGATAAGATGGCAAGGTAACCACATACAAGAACATGCCAATTCAAACTGAGAACAATGACGATTTCCAATACAAAGCCAAGTAGGTATCATTAAAGGTTTTAATGAGGTAATATTGCAGGGGCCTAGTCAGAAATCTTCCCTATGTACACACGTAGCCGTAGCATCGATCCGCACAATACATTTTATACACGTATAAAAAGATCCTAATCACTCGTGTTCGAAAAAAATCGCAATCACCAACGCAAAAGTGGGGGTAGTTAATGAGGAAACTGGGGGAGCAGAACAATGAAAAACCCAATACAACTTGGCATTCCTGAAAAAAAAAATGCTTTCTTTGTACAGATTGATTAGACTACAATAATGCTAATGATGAGTCTGAACTCGTCAGGGACCAAACGGTTGCACCTTAGCAATTTTTGTCCAGCGTGATAGTATTTCATATCGGTGTTAATTATTAGCAACGAATAACGGTGGCGGAGACTTCAATAAAACATTCACCTTCTATTATTGTTGCAAAATACAGTTCCTTTATGGGGTTTCTAGAGCCTCTGTAAGGGAAGACTCTTGGTTTCCGTTGCTGCGCTATAGGACAGAAAAACAGAAAACTAGCACGAAACGGCAACAGAAAGACATGCACAGATGTCAGACACACACACAGCAGTCTACAAGTATACTTTTAGGCACTTTTGGGCTAGATATTCCACCGGTTATCACTGTCCCGCCTTTTTTGCTTTATTACAGGGGCTATATTCCTCAACCGCGGTGAACCGCCGTTACTTCCATGTCCACCACCACCACCTTGGAACTGCCTCACAAGTTTTCCTTGATAACCCGCCCGAGTTTGGAGAGTTCACGTAACCCACTCTGAATTGTTGGACCAAAAAGACAAAAAACAAAAAATAATAATACAAAGATAACTTTCAATGTCAACGATTATGCGAAAGAGGGTTGACAAGGTCTGCAATGTTCCCGTGCAGGTTCCTCGTCTTTGCAGCGTTGTTATCGGGGGGAAAGTTTTCCAAAACAGACCACAGAAATATCACCGGTAATACCGCAATTTCCAGAACAAAATCCAAATTTCAAAACCGTTTATAAGAGTATCTGTGGGCTGCGCGTCTCTCTACTGGATTCTGGCGCTGCGATTCGTTTTCACCGGGTAGCCGACCGAGGGGTTATGGTGAGGTAACTGTGGCGAAATAAAGCGACTCCCGAATAAACCTGCAATATGAGCATCGAGAGAGAGCACGGAATGGCAGGGGCAGCCTGCTCTTGTATTGCTAATAACATGGTGACAAATACTGTACGATGGACGGTAGCCGCTTTGCATTTTGCCGATTCCGGGGTACGTTGAACATTTACATTCTCACGCTACGAGTCTCACTGGCATAAATGATTCTAGTATTTTTTTAAATAAATCTCAAGGCAGCATATCCAAAGCTTGCCAAAATTGCATAATAACAACAAGAACAACGAGGATAATAATAAAAGGGCAAAAAAATATGACTCCATTTCTAAAAACTAACGAGCCTCCGAAATTGTCAATCCAAGGCTTCCTGTACAAGGAAAGGTGATCACTGGCTGTGGTTTGAAAATGGTAAAAATGGCAATACTTCGCTTATACAAGTAATTGGTCATCTCAAGTCTATTAAACAGTGGCCATGAGGCCAATTCACAATACAATGAATGAGTAACCAACCACATCAAGACTTTATACGCTTGAATGTGGCGAAAATGGCTAAAACATGTCAGAAATGTTTAAACACCGACCTTAAAATGACTAAATCAAAATTACATGTATATACTGGAAAATGTAATATGAGCATTGAAAATTGAAAATGGAGTTTATTCTTAACAAATTCTCCAAGTCATGGAAAATACCATTTAGCAATGGTTGTCAGCGATTTTCTGGTTAATGTAAATGCAACAATATCTATTGTTACTAGTGGAATGACAGCATCAAAGTACCCTGGATTAATGTAACATCTTTCCGATTAGCAAGGAGTGCCAATTCTTAAACACCAAATTAAACCAAGGCAGATTCCACTAATAGCAAAAATCGATGCATTTCATTAAATTCTCAAATCTTAGCAAAAAAAGATATTTGACAAAGTTGACTTTTTAAGTTACTAAATCAAAAGTCATTGCACCGACTCAAGATCTCCCCAGAAAATGGTTGGCATCTTGCTGCAAATTTAGTCATCCAAAATTTAAGGATGAAGCTCAGCTACAAGATATTTAGTTACCAATTCTCGTTATAAGCTATCCCAAGCAGCCCCTTTGTTGTGATAATCCTTTCGAAATACAGGATGCCACGGTTGGTCCGGTTAAACCCTCGGAATCGCTAGTGGTACTGGGGCAACGCGACCAGCAAATAAATTTCTCAAAACTATAAAACCGGCAACACGGCTCATTCTAAATGCCTATATTTGTGAGCGCTCATCTGGGACAGTCCCAAGACTGCATACTGGCACTTCAAGCAGTGATAATGTGTCTGTCTCTGATTGTGAGAGCATGACTCCGTGTTGCACGACTGGGAGGCCGTGAATTTCTCGAAGCCCGCCGCCATGATGGTGTCCAGTTTTTGGTGCTGCCGTCTGTGGGCCACCACCTTGTTCGTATCGGTGCACACAAACTCGCACTTGTAGCAGTGAAAGTGAGATGCCTTGTTCGTTACCGAACCTGGGGTCACAGTGTAGATGCACCCAGGTCGTCCGCACGACACATTGGCCCGGAACTGCTGGAAGTCGCCGCCCATGAGGGTGTCCAGGCGTTCGTGCCTCGCCGTGTGCTGCACGAATCGCGTTTTGTCGCAGAAGCTGTAGCCGCAGTCGATGCGCATGCAATGAAAATGCGTCTGGTGTTCCCTGTAACCACAGTGGGTGTATTGACAGTCTTCATTGAAACGGTAACGTACGTAACCTTCCGGAACTGGTTCGTCCTTAAGGATTCGAAGGCAGCTCATCTTGCTCTTCTTTGATTCTGGGCCGTCCTCAAATCGCATTGATCCCATCTGTGTTGGCACAGGCCGCTTGAGGTTGCCGGCCAGATGGGGTGAGCTAGGATCAGATTCCAGAGAATCTATGGGGCTGGGAATGCCCGATTCGGGCATGGAATCGCGTGGCGAGTGCTCTGGATCCAGATCGGCGCCACTGCTACCGTTTCGGTGCGTCGGCGAGAAGCGGTGGTCTTCCGCGGCGCCACCGGGCAACATGAAATTCATTGCAGAGGCTCCCGGAAGGCAAGAGCCAGATGGGAATGTCTGGTGTACGTCACTGGACGAGTGACTTGCAGCGGAAGTGGCGAGAAAAGTAGCGCTGTAGGAGAGATGTTGGGAGGATGGGGTTGAGTCTGTGGACGGCGAAGAACGTGGGTGGGCTGTAAAGGGATTGGAACTGGCATTGCTGTCGTTACTGGTCTCCTCTTCACGCCGCCTGCCCTCTGATCCCCCATCGTCATCCTCATCCAAACGATCGGACAAATCATCCTCGCTATTCGTCATTCTAGACGAATTTCCCGTCGGGCTGGCAGAACCCATGTGCTTTTGAATGTGTCGCTGAAGCTGCATGAGCTTTCCGTAAGCCTGAAAAGATAAAAATGCGACTTAGTTAAAAAAAAACTGGAAACCCTATAACGAGGTATGGGTTGTCGTTGGTGACATTTTAACAAGGGCCAAAACATTGATCAATGCTCCCCCTGAGTAGGACAGTATGTTTCAACTCATTCAACACTAAACGTTTAAATTTGTCAAGGTACATCGAAATCAAGAAACTAAAACTATCAGAGAATTGGACATCTATAGCCCTTTCCCAATCACGTGTGGGCCTACACCTTTGTCGATGAAATACTAAATAAGAAAACCTTACAGTGTTATTAGTTTTTTTCAAAATGTTTAATAAAATGTTTTTGCTTTTTTTAAAATTCACTTTTCTAAAAGTCTAAATAATGGGGGAGAGTTGTTCAGGGGAGGATGTAATCTTTTATAAGTGGTAAACAATTGTAGTGTTAGGTCTAATGCTAAGATAAAATTGACTATCCTGCTCTAGATTAAACCACGGTTCACACAAATTATGTCATGAGGAAGGCATTATGACGTGTAATGTTTCTAAATTTACCTGATTGCAGAAGGTGCAATGGACGTGGTCCCTATTTCTCAATTTACAGAAGGCCCTGCCGCAACTCCGCTCCACACCGTATGCAACGTGGCTTTCGAGTAGCACCTGCCATTCGGCTGACAATTTCCCACAGTTGGAGTCCTGGTCCGGTGCACCTGGTATCCTGGACGAAGCCTCCGAATCCCCTGACATGGAGGATAGTTGGGGGGACTGTTTGGAACCATCTTTATTGCCCATCGCTTGTGGGAACGCTGATAGGGGATAGTAAGTCCCAGTGGCCTTGATGACCGTCGGCTTGCCAGGAATGGGTGTCCTTGGTTCAGAAATGGTCATGCTGGGGGATGTGGACTGGGGTGACAAACATTCGGTCTTGATGTGGACGGGCGATTTCTTGGCATTGGAATTTACAGTGGCCACCCCGTTATTTTCTACACCCTCGTTTTCGGCTAAGTGGTGCTTCTCGTTGTGCTGGCTCATGGTGCTGTAGCGGACGAAGGAATAATTGCAATTGGGCCGGATGCAGTGGAAATGCCGGTTCACTTCGTTGCTCATGCATCCGGGTAACCGGCAATCTACGCTGCGGTCGAAGAAGGCAAAGCCTTCCAGAATGTCAATGTTGTCGTGAAAATCCTTGGAGTGGAGTACCAGGACGTCGCTACGCTCGGTGATGAAGAAACACCGAGGCTGCGCGCAGTGGTAATGGTTTTTCCCGAACATGGAGCACACTGGTGTGGAGCACGGCGTGCCTTCAGGATACACATAAAAGCCATCCTGCACTTCCACCTAGAAGCAAAACGAGCAAACCAAACGCCATCAGCCACAGGAAGTCTGCCACTAGCTGTCACCTCTTCCACTAACTTTCCAGGCATTTTTGGGGATCATTAAAGCACCTATTCTTTTCTGGAATATCCTACCCAAATTCCGTTAGTGGGATTAGACCTATGGCTGAAATCGTGCACCATTACCTTTTGCTGTGGTATATTCTGTGTGAGAAGTCCCGCAGATGCCAACGCTAATTCCGGAGGCAGAGAAGGTTTTGTAACAGTTGGGGAGGTGCTCGTTGCAGTGCATCCTGCAGATGACAGCTTATCAAACAGTGACACAGATGGAAGGCTGTTGGGCTTTGGTAGCTTGAAGCTAGTGTAGATGGCTTGGGGAACATCGGATGAGCCAGACGTCACTGGAAACTGTAAAGCCAACATTGTTAAAAATGTCTTGGAACATTTAAGAAAACGCTAACTCGTCGGATCACACTATCCTATCGCAAATAGTTGACGTACCTCGATGATCCGGTTCTTAGGTGGGCGTCCACGTTTCCTTTTGAAGATACCATCCAAGGAGGACGACAAGTGGAACGCTAATGGGTCACTCGAGTATTCCTTGGAGAAATTCAGCTTGTGGGAGTACTCGTGCATCTTGTAGTGATCCAAACGGCGGAAAGGCTTGTCAGATGGTAATATAATCTCTCGGCAGCTTTGCCAGCCACAGTGATAGTGCCGCTCTTTACTCTGGTGTGGGCAATCAGACGGGCAGCAGTTGGTCTGACCGGCGTCTACTGTTGTGTAAAACGCATCGGTAACTTGATCCTGTTGCTCGTGGTTTCTGGCATGCTCGCGCACGCCATCTTTGGAACGGAAAACCATGGTGCAGTTTTCAGCATTGCAGTGGTAATGGTCTTTGTAAAGGAAATCGCAGTTTGGTTTGCAAGGATCATTGGCAGTGTACCTGGAGAACGAACAATATGAAGAATGTGAATAACTCGGTCTATAGATCGCATATGATCGCGAAAAAAATGTTGTACAATACGAAACTCGGGCTCTATAAATATAACGTTTTCCTATACAATTGAAAAAAATGTTAATCTGATATAAGGCAAATTGTATTACCGTGATAAATACTTCTTCCAGGAATCGTCCAAGCGCGCCTTTAACAAATCCGCACTTAAATCAAAGACTGACATATGTTCGGGGCCCGGCACAAAGCCATGCGCTGCGAATGCTTGGTCCAAATGTGGACTTCCACCAGCCGCCAAGAAGGCTGACGTGTACTTGGACAGTGACTGCTGCACAGCATCACTAAAGCTCATAGAATTAGCTGGGACAGGTGTAAGACCATGCACCGACGAAGGTCCTAGTGAACCTGGAAGCCCACCAGTTGGCGATGTCATCATAGGCATGCCACCTTGCAACTGGCTTGCATATTCCGAAGCTTTTAGCTGAAAACAAAAACACACCAAGTGAGCAATAGCAGTGATATCATAAATACCCGGCCAAGCTTTACAACATTTTTATTAAACATACCTCATCTCCAATTGACTGCAAAGCAAGCACTTGATTTTCACCCAAAGTCCGCATCATACTTTGTGCCAACTTGAATTTCCTGTATGCCATTTCGTTTTCACGTCGTTCATGCTTTCGCTTGTGGGAATATAACTGCCCACTTGAATGTAGGACATAGACACATCCTATATACAAAACAAACAAATTATTGAAAATTTCGTATAAAAAATATGGTATTAATTTTCATATTTTATGATTTTTAAGGCAATTGAAATTTAGATATTTCGCAAACATAATAGATCTATTATATCTAGTTTCATTTTTTTGAGAAAGCATAGGGACCACTTTAAGACACCTTGCTATTCCACGAAATATTTGCATTACTGCCAAATTTTGCTAGCCAAAACAGACAAAACGAATTTTCAGAACCATGAAAATATCCTCACCAGGTCGAATGCAGTGGATGTGATTGCAGACACGGGAAAAGCGGCAATTTTCGAACGAACAATGTTCGTGTTTCATGAACTTTTTGAAGCCATCCTTGTTCAGTTGTTCATCTTTGATATGATACGACTTGTGTTTCTCTGTAAAGATAATTTACATCATTTATCAATTTTGATGGAATGGGTGATAGAAACCAAGACCAACTGAGCGTTCATCTTGGAGGACTGACTTACCCATGTCTGCTTTATTTTTGAATGTAAAATTACAGGTAGCTCTTCGGCAATGAAAATGCGTCGTCCTTTGGCCAGAAAAGGCGCAGTAGGGCGTGGCACAGTCCTCGGTGGCTCGAAAGCGCTGAAATCCCTCTTGGATGATCGCAGAATCCTTCCTATGATAATTTGCATGCATCTGCACGTCAGATGTGCTGATGTATACTTTTTCACAGCTATCCTTCAGACAGTGGTAGTGAGTTTGCTTGCGGTTGTGGGAGCAGCCCGGAAACTTTTCGGAACAGTCATCCATTGGGCTATAGCGAAGAAATCCATGCTGCAAGGACTCATCCCGCTTTTTGTGCCACTTGAAATGCCGGATCATTTCTTCTTTCTTGACAAATACCTACGAGAAACATAAAAAAACATGTTAGAACAAGCAACATTTTCAAATGACCAATCTGAACCACCAACATCTTATTTATTAAAAATAAAAATAAACCGGCCATTCCTACCCTTGAATTGCAATCCAGACAATGGAAGTGCTCCCTGTAGTTCAGATCTTTACAAGAATTGTGCCCACATTCGTTTGAACTAGAATAGCTTAAGTGAAAAAAAACAAAAATTGTTTAGATTTAAAACAACTTGAAAACAAGCTTTTGCATTCATTAATCCAAGATGCCTTGCAGAAAACAGATGTATTCTCACCGTTTTACGTATCTTGAGTAATCAACTGGTGAAGATTTTCCTTCCTTGTATAAACTTGTACTCAGACCTAAGTAAAAAATAAAAATAAGAACTTTAATGGTTTGAGAAACTATGAAATTCAATAATACGTATATGTGTGAATTATGAAGGACGTTTCTAAAAAATAATTGCAAAAAGTCAATTAAAAAAATGTATGGCTCAAGAATGAAAAAATTGAGGAATATTTAGATGAGAAATTATTTATCATCTTTCAGAACAAACTAGACATGTTGGTAAAGAAGTTAAGAACCCTTTTAACCCTCCACTACCACAATTTCTTCCGAAGACAATATCAGTCTGGAATTCGAATAGCAGCAAAGGTCAACAGCCTTATATACCGAAACTATTAAATGACAATTTTTTTTCAATTTTTTTTTAATGAACATCAGGACTAAGGTTGTCATGTGTGACAATACAATAAAACACAGGTCGCGTCAGTACAGCGTGTGTAGCACGCACGGGAGTTATATAGGCAACGCCCTCTGTTGGCCAACAGCCCATTAACCTGAGGATGCCGCGTCTTTATTGGAGCAAGAGTGCGTGCGTGCCTTAAGATGTCAATAAAATTGCTAAGTTAATTTGTCATATTATTTCGTTAAATTTCAATTTCATACACTCGTGATTTTCCCCCCTTTGTCCGACACCTTTCATTTTTTCGTCCATTGTTGTTTGAAAGCAACGGAGCGGATAACATGTTGCTTTCTTTTTTCTCATCCGAAATAAAATGAAATGATATGGTCCGCCATTTAGCCCTAATTACCGTCCATTGTAATCGACGGATGGCGCTCTTTAGGACGAAAAAACGCATGATAAAGCGACACGTGTGATAATGACCCTTAAAGGAAACATTATCCAAAGATATACTGTATAAAAAAGAATAAATTTGAACAAAAGTGAAGTGCAGAAAAATCGGTAAGCCTTGGTTGAAAACATCCATTTGGAACAATTTAGGTTTAGGTCAACATTATGCCCCATTACAATAAAAAATATTGTAATAAATCTTAGAAAAATAAAATATCGAAAATACAATCTAATACTTTGGCGGTAAACAATGGCGGCACAAATTTCGAACATTTCAATGGATGCCGGAAAATTTAGTTAAAACAATGCCATCATTAAAACTGCATAATGTAATAAATACATATCTAATATATTTTTGCTTACAAACTTGAGTAAATATTTATTTCCCCCAACGATTTGTATCAAGGATGTGTCAAAACTTCAGTCGATTTGAATCGACGACATGCAGCATTGCTTTGGCAACAGATTCACAAACTTTCCATTGTCTATGTTGCTGACGTCGTTAACATATAATTCAATATTATTCATGAACGTCTTCTCGCAATCGGGTTTATTCTATTCTTCGTGTCACTATATTTTGCAAATAAAAGGAACTGAACCATCCATTAATCAATCCATCTTTTTTAGGATTCAGGCCACATGTTTCTAATGTGTTTTTTTCACTTTGACACAATATTCACGTTTATTATTCATTTATTTTACATTTCTCTTAGAAATATGCTCCAATTATTAAACATTATATGAAACACGAGCTGTTTAGACAGGTGGTTTTTGAACGAATATCATTCAATGAAATATGGCTTCCCATTGTAATACTAGAATTTTATGTACACATTTTACCTGGAAATATGTTTTCAAAATTCGTCGCTTTACACAATGACAGCTGGTTAAGCACCAGACAATTCTCTGGTTAAAACAAAACCCAGACAGAGAATGGTAAATGCAGGCAAAGCTGTTGGCAAGTAAACTATAGTCCCATTATGATTTTATTGATATTTAAAATATAAATTGGCCGATCTATAATAACTAGGTCAAAGTAGACGGAACTTCATTAAATGTAATTTCTAAACGAAAATACAAATGAAATACAATGATATGCTATATATGTTAATATTCTATATATCATGCTAAGTTGTTGTTTTCTAACGCATTAAATCACTCTTCATATTCATAACGTCTCATTACATTGAATGATAAAGTATTAACCAAGGTTTTACATCATGTTGCAAGTTAACGGCAAGTAAACCTTGATTATACTGCAGGCAAAAATGTTGTTACGTCACAAAAATTCTTTACAATCTTTCTCTTCTTATCCTTGTTTTAAAACCAAAAGTAAAAACATGCATTATTTCAAATAGTGCCTATAGATCCCTGCACGAAATATTTCATCCAAGCTTTTAACCAAAACTGTCAAAAGTGAAGTTAAACATATTTCTAAGCGCAAAATATGAACAAGGCTGTTATTTTCGGCTATTTTTAAATTACACTGACAGCCAATTCAGTTTTAAATTTATTCCTAGCGCAGTGAACTTCCCTGACACCGAGCTGTAATTTTTTAAACGTTATTTTGCCTATTAAGGCAAGATATATCGGCCAAGATTTTATTTTACGCTATCTTTTCACGCTGCCACTGGAAACCAATTTTATCGTCATTGCCTCGCATTAAGTAGGGAGGATGCTTAGATTTCAAGGAATATTGGCCGTTAACCCAATTTGGGTTCAAAGGGCTTATAGCTACACTAAATCTAATCTTAAACTGACCACCTC
>JAUJYV010001213.1:0-20360 GCA_033995625.1 Ophyiulus pilosus
TCGCTTAACGAGTGTTTCGCATAACGAGCAAGACTCCGGAACCAATTATGCTCGTTATGCGAGGTTCCACTGTATGCCTAAATTTGTCGCAGCACACTAAAATATGCCTAAATTTGTCGTGGCACACTAAAATACGCCTAAATTTGTTGCGGCACATTAAAATACGCCTAAATTTGCTATGGTGCACTAAAATATGCCTAAATTTGTCGCGACACACTAAAAACATGCCTAATACAGTTACGGCACATACATTTTCCCATTGAGTCCCATACAATAAAATCCATAAATTCAGTCTGTTAATGGGATCTCTTTAAGTCCCATAGAACCATGTCCTACTGTTAAGGGGGTCTCTTTAAATCCCACAGAACCTTGTCTTATTATTAATGGGATCTCTTAATTCCAAATCACTTTCTCATTTGGTCTCTTCTCATTAATCTCATTAGTCTCATATATGGGACTGTATGGGAATTTTTTACTAGAGTAAGATATCCTTTATGCCCTTACCTGCACTCCTCCGTAACCATACGGTCCAAGGAACGTTTCGCATTCCTTGGCGATATCCTTCCATCTCCACTCAAACATCTGGACCATAGTGTGACGCCCGGTCGCCATGTTTTTCACCTTGTTTGCGGGACCAGAAGACGATTGGTCCACATGGTTCACCAGAAGCAGGACACTTGTCACCAGAACCTTTACGTAGTAATCGGCAGAGAACATTGCTGTTGTTGCTTATGCGCTACATAGAAAAAAACAGTGAAAATTGAGTTTTCTGGAACACGACATGCTCTGACTTTTTATTAAAAACTTTTAATGAGATCTGGAAGAAATAGTGTGGGAAGTTTGTGCCAATTTACTGATGTGAATTTGCTCTCAACCGAACGAGGACCACGGGCATCACAGCGAAGGACTACGCTGCTGATACCAAGTACTAACCCTCGGTTTTGAACAACGGCCCTTTTAAGGGCCAAAAACATTAGAGATTGGGATACCACCCATAGCCAAAGAACAGATACATAACTTCAAAATTATCAACAGAATTACCATAAATTAACTTACGTCAGCTGGTCCGGTTGACTCTGGCACTTTGGTTGACTGTTGCAACTGTAGTGGAGTATATATATACTTGTTGCAGCTATGACTTGAGTAATTGCTGTAAATGATGGATTTGGTTGCACTTGTGGTCTGAGCAATGAAAAACCATTGTCTTCCTCATTTGACAAAGCCATGATGGATTGATTAATAAATGACATGATTGATACGACATATTAGACTTGCCCACAGGCACAGTCAAGGTTATTATTCATAAGGATGGTAATTCAAAGCAGTATATAGTCGAACCCGCGTAATTGCACATATTCTCCATGCCCTAAGCTTTGTACGTGCTGTGAACCCGGATAATTGCATATATTGTATTGCTTAAGGCAACTTTTGTAAGGAATTGGGACCGGATAATTGCACATATTCTTCATGCCCTTGAACTTTTGCCCAATGTTTTGTAAGTGCTGTCAACCCGGATAATTGCATATATTGTATTGCTTAAGGCAACTTTTGTAAGGAATTGGGACCGGATAATTTCATAAATCGCTTAATTGCACAGACCGATAATTGCACATATTCTCCATGCCCTGAACTTTTGCCCAATGTTTTGTACGTGCTGTGAACCCGGATAGTTGCACATATTGTATTACTTAAAGCAACTTTTGTAAGGAATTGGGACCGGATAATTGCATAAACCGCTTAATTGCACAAACCGATAATTGCACATATATTCTCCATGCCCTGAACTTTTGGCCTATATGTTTTGTACGTGCTGTCAACCCGGATAATTGCATATATTGTATTGCTTAGGCAACTTTTGTAAGGAATTGGGACCGGATAATTGCATAAATCGCTTAATTGCACAGACCGATAATTGCACATATTCTTCATGCCCTGAGCTTTTGCCTTATGTTTTGTAAGTGCTGTCAACCCGAATAATTGCATATATTGTATTACTTAAAGCAACTTTTGTAAGGAATTGGGACCGGATAATTGCATAAACCGCTTAATTGCACATATTCTCCATGCCCTTAACTTTTGCCCTGTTTTGTAAGTGCTGTGAACACGGATAATTGCATATATTGTATTGCTTAAGGCGCTTTAAGGCAACTTTTGTAAGGAATTGGAACTGGATAATTGCATAAACCGCTTAATTGCACATATTCTCCATGCCATGAACTTTTACCTTATGTTTTGTACATGATGTGAATCCGTTACCCACCGGATAAATGTACGTATTTTACAAACCCCGCGTGCAACTTTTGAATGGAATTGTGACCGGATAATTGCATAAACCGGTTAATTGCACATTTTAGGCTTGCTGGGTCGATGTGCAATTAAGCGGGTTCGGAAAATCCACCTACAGCCGGTACCTCGTCGGTTGCTACCTGAGATATTTAGACAGCTTGTACGTATTTGCACGTAGTTACGCCCAACAACTGTTTTCACGTCATTCCACTACAAACATTTTTTTGTCAAAGTTATCTGGAGGACTGCCTGACATTGGTGGTTCACCAAAGTCAGTTTTTCCCCCAGTTTATGAAAAAGATACAAAAATCTTTGTATGGAACTGTGCGCTTCACAGTTCCCGCGGCGTGGTGTTCGACTGTTGTGCGCATGCGAGGCTGTGAGGGAGAGAGAGCACTGCCGCTCCAACAGTGCCAATCCTTGCTTGTGCAAGCGGGGTTGCGAGGGACAGAGAGCACTGTCGCAGCATCCCCACTAATGTAGGCTACGAGCCACCACTGGTGACGGGGTATTGGAATGCGGCCCCACGATCAGCAAGAGTATGCCATGTGGTAGGTGGACGATGTCCAGTATGTACAAACAAATGCAAAATCAAGAATATATAAAGTTAAATTCACACAGCACAGATTCAAGGATGGGCTCCGAAATCGATCCGTAGTAGCTTGGGACTGTCCTTTGCGACTGAGTTCCAGCGACGGATGGCTTGCAAGAAAAATGACCAGTAATATGGGTCGGAAGCCGCTCTGAGTTCCTTCAGGGAGTTATTATGGTGCGTACGACCTCCTCGATAGTTTCTTTCCAGGATCTTCTCAACCAACCGGGGGTTAGAAGGCAGGTTGAACCTGACAAACAAACCCATGCTGAACCTTTCCCTCCATTCTCTCAGGGTGACCCATTCAAGTGAATGGACCATCCGGGTAACACTCACGTCTCGCTGATATTGTCCGGTTGTAAATCTAGCGGCTCAACACTGCACCATTTCTAACTCCTGGGCTCTTGCCATTCTGTAGGGGTTCCAAATTTTTCAGTAGTACTCTAGTAATGGTCGGACCAGGGAATGGTAGGCAACCTCCTTGACATGAGTAGGGCTTGTGACAGATCGCTCGCTCTGGGTCTACGAACAGTAATACTCGTGCTCTACCTCTGTCACTTGTGTGACAGCCTCCCCATCCACATAAGCCGGTTGCTGATTTACATGACCCAAAAGGGCAGCATGGGACTAAGGGACAAGACGACAAGCGGGTTGAGTATCTGAGCGGGTGTTCTGAGAATCTAAATCCTTACTTAGTTTTCAAGTTTTAAGAAATTTAAGTTTCTTGCAGGCGAACAAGTCTGGAAATCCTGTAGAATATCCACAGAAGCTAGAATGACACCAGTGTATCCCAAAAGCCCATGAACCCTGTCTGCGGGCAGGTCTTCGGATTGGCACCACCTCCTTTACTCTTGTGCCCACCCAAACATCACACTCACAAAAGAAGTCACCCCCATCGCCTCTCCTTACTCAAACAGAACTAATTCCTTACCTACTAAATGACATAGATAACAAGATGCCAGCTATTTGGATGGCGTACCGTGTTGCCAATTGACACGCAGCCGCACAACGTCTGGCTACTTCTTACTGGCTCCCTAAAATCCCTACCGCATCAAGTGCGATAAGTGCTTTTCAAGTTTTTAATGTTCCAGATAATACAGTAAATGTAATGAAATCCATCTTAGAAATAGTTTAGCCGTCTTATCACTTCAGCATCGTCTAAACCTTTGCCTGTAAAAAAGAAATATGGTATCGGTGGTTTAAAAATAAAGGTCTTTAGACACATTTCTTGTGTTATCTTACCTCGGCATGGATTGCAATCATGGGATCCTCCCATGTATAACCGATGGAGAAATCGGCAGTTCCATCGCTTTTCACCGTGACGGTGATGCCGGTGCAGGACCCTTCCTCCAGGTTTCCAGAAATGACATCGCAGTAGTTTCCTGCTGGCATGCCGGTCTGCAGGGTCTGGTCCAAGTCGGCGTTGAGCTCGTTGTTGATGACCAGGAAGCCCTTGTCCCCCCTGGAGAAAGCGATCTGGTAGCCGCCGTTGTCCCACCAGTTGCCTTGGTCGGTGCCATCCACAACGTTGCGGAATCTGACCATGTTGTAGATCTGGCGCCAGCGGTATTCGCACACCCAGTCGCCCTGGCAGGACATGTCAGTGTTAAAGGATACTGGTAGAGTGTTGAAATCGCTGTCGTGCGGTGGACCGATCCAGCTGTTTTGATCCGATCCGTCCACAATGTTCCTTTCCCATCTGTAGCTGCTCATGACTCTGACATCACCGTAGGGATGTGCCAGCATAAAAGCGTTGGCCATCTTGTAGAGTCTGGGATCGAAAAAGGTTAGAACGTCGAATCCGGCTGGTCCGCCACCTCTTTGAGTGTCGTGGTTGTCGATAAAGACAAGGGCGTCGCCGCTGGGCATCATGCCCCATTCCTCACCCCAGTTCACAAGCCACTTCATTGGATTCTCGTTTCGGAAGCAGTAGGCCAAATCGGTTCCGTAGTGGAATTCGGTAACGTCCCCTATGTCCGTGTAGTCGTAGTAGTGGACGGCTTCACCGCCCATGTCGATGACCTCCTGGTAAATGTAGGGCTTGGAGCCTGCCGGGAAGACGCTGGTGGGAAGGTCGTTCAGACTGTCCACGATGGCCGCAATGTCGCCCGGCCACATATGTTTGGCAGCGTCCAGCCGGAACCCAGCTACGCCGATGCCGGTCAGCTTGTTCATGTAGGTGGACACGCAGTCCCTGACATGCTCGTTGCCCTGGTTCAAATCCAGTAGACAATTGAGCCGGCAGTTGCGCACCTGGGTTGCGTCTTGGTACGAGTCGATGTTACAGGAAGCGGAAGGACAGTCACTGCAAGTATGGAAATCAGAGGAAGTGTACGGCACGGCGTCGTAGTTTTCGGTACTGGCATCATAGTGGCTTCCCCCTGTTCCCGTTCCCTCCCCAGCGTCACAGGCAGTCATGTGGTTGAAGACTCCATCCACGTAAATCCTGCAAGTCAGATCAATAAGGTCCAATGTACCGGATCTCCAAAATATTTTTATTGACTTGCGACAAAAATCCACAAACACGTATACGTATAGTTACCTCACATTTGCAGTATTGCAGCGTTGTACCATATTGGAGAAGGCATTTTCATCACCACTTCTGGTGAAAACCTCGTAACTCACGGGTTGGTAACGTTCGTACCAAGGTCGAGTTGGATTATTGATTATCACATTTTCACTTGGGGGCGATACCTGCAATCATAGTCAGTTCTAGTCAGTCTCTTAGAAAGGTACTTAACCCTTTAAGACTGGGGCTCCTGTAAGGAGGAGCTTAACTAGGAGAAGTTACTAGGTGGTAGATGGTAGGTGTAGAGGAGACCATCAAAGGCTGAAAGTCTGATGGGTCAGAGACCAGGATCATCACTTTGCCATTAAAATAGCCATATCTTCACAATGGGCCTTACAATAGGCCTCTGAACCCCTGAACAAGCTTTATTGTCTGCAACGCGCTCCTGTTCCGCTTCCCATCCCGTCTAACCTATTGCGCAGTGAATCCTCCACGTAGGTATGTACATCCTCGTGTAATATTCAACATTTAAAGGACTCTGTAAAGGACGCAAAAATTCAAAAGGTCTGTTTTAACAATGTCTGACAATGACACTTCTGGCTTACAGCATCCAGATCTGTGTTGGAGCATCCATGTTGATAGATAACAAATAGTGCGCCAAATTTTCCAACACCGCCCTCTCTTCGCGCGATATTGTAATCTTTTGGGTATCTTTGGCCTTTATGGCTCTTTGCCCTAAACACACCCGCATGCAGATGGGTCAGATCATTAAGGCATTGTGAAATTCTGTAAATCTCTTTGGACTGACCTGCACTCCTCCATAACCGTATGGTCCTAGGAAATTCTCGCATTCTTGGGCAATGTCCTCCCATCGCCACTCGAACATCTGGACAATGGTGGTGCGCCCTGTCGCCATGTTGTTGTCCTTGTTGGCCAGACCACACCAACATGTATGGGTGAAGATGGATAGGACCAGGACGATGGTCAGTGACACTTTGAGGCTGTTTTGAGGGAACATGGTTGCTGGTTGACACTAAACAGTGATTTGACTGTTTAGTGGAACAAGTTAAATACTTTGAAAATGTAGCTTTGATTTGATTTGATGTAGCCTTATCTGATTTGTGATATTAATGTCAAAGATATTGATACATTTTGAATTGATTTACAATTCTGGTATGATTGTAACTATATTGATTGACTAATCAGCACTTTTGATCTATCAGAAGGATAGATCAAAAGTGCTGATTAGTCAATCAGTAATTATAATCTCCCCTTCCCCTGATGGACGTCCTTAATTTTTTACACCGGCAGCCCTATAATCCCAATTACATTATTTAGTCGCTGTACTTTCTGAGTATCGAATCGAAAATCTTTAAAAGAAATATGCATATTTGAACAATTAAAATATAAAAAAATTGTACAAAAATGTTTCTAAAAATTTAGTTTTTTTACACTTTTTATTAGCATTTAAAAAAAATTACGAATTATAAGAATGATTACGATTGAATTGTCGCAAAGTCTTATTCGTTGCACTTGATAACGTGAATGGTAAAGGAAATGACAACGTGTAGGGCTGTTTCAGGGTCTAAAAAACAACATGGCGGTGGCAAATTTAAATGTAAACAGGTTAAATCTAACGGCGCTCCTCCTAAATACAGACCTAAAAAGCAACATGGCGGCAAATTTAAATGGGTTAAATCTAACGGCGCTTCTCCTAAATACCCTCAGGGTATTTATCACGTGACTGGTATACGAATCCTCGCCGTCAACGTTGCCTGCAAAAATGATTTTAACGGGGACTTTTACCGTTAATCTACACATGCGTACACGCGTTTAACTATTAAGGAAGGCAAACGTACGATAGGTGGCTAAATGTCTCTATTATGCGAGAAAATTGTCGCAAATTTCGTTTGTGTTATTTTTTGTATTAATAACAGTGTTTATTATTGACAACTTCTGAAAGGAAAATAAATTGTTTAAATGTTGAGGACATAACTTTCCATTTGTTAATAAAGGAAACGTCGAATTTATGTTGCGAAGAGCTTTCACGTCCACTGCACTCTCTGTTCTTTCCAGGAGGTCATCAAACAATTTTATTTGTTGTGCTAGTCGTGTTGTTGTTGTACATTGCCGTGGCCCACTTATTCTTACCCCTTCATGGATGGCCATCATCGGATCCTCCCAATCGTAGCCAATGGAGAAATGAGCCGTCCCGTCGTCGTCTACAGTGACAGTACTGCCGGAGCAAAAGCCGTTCTCCAGGTTTCCAGAAATGACGTCGCAGTAGATTCCAGAAGGCATTCCGGTCTGCAGATTTTGATCCAAGTCGGCATTGAGCTCGTTGTTGATGACCAGGAAGCCCTTGTCGCCCCTGGAAAACGCGATCTGGTTGCTGCCATTGTCCCACCAGTTTCGCTGTGCGGTACCATGCACGACATTGCGGAAGCGGACCATATTGTAGATTTGTCGCCAGCGGTGTTCGCAAACCCAGTCAGATTTGCAGGTCAGGTCCGGGTTAAAGGACACCGGCAATGTGTTGAAGTTGCTGTCGTGGGGTGGTCCGGTCCAGCTGTTCTGGTCCTTGCCATTGACGATGTTCCTCGCCCACCGGTAACTGCTCATGACTCTGATGTCACCGTAAGGATGGGCCAGCATGAAAGCGTTGGACATCTTGTAGAGCCGGGCATCGAAAAAGGTCAGCACATCCTGCCCAGTACGTCCGCTCCCCCGCTGAGTGTCATGGTTGTCGATGAAGGCAAGAGCGTCCTCGCTGGGCATCAAGTCCCAGCCCTCTCCCCAGTTGACCAGCCACTTCATGAGGTTGTGATGCTGGAAGCAGCGAGCCAACTCAGGGCCGTAGCGGAATTCGGTAACATCCCCGATACCGGTGTACTCGTAGTTGTGGACGTCTTCGTCGCCCAAGTCGATGACCTCCTGGTAGATGTAAGGTTTGGTACCTGCCGGAAAGACACTGGTGGGGAGGCTATTCAGACTGTCCACGATGGCTTCGAGGTCTGCCGGTAACATGTGCTTAGCAGCGTCCAGCCGGAAGCCAGCTACACCCATAGCGATAAGCTTGTTCATGAATGCGGACACTCGGCTCCGCACGTTGGATCTGCTTTGGTCCAGGTCTAGCAAGCCCACCAACCGGCAGTTGCGAACCTGCTCCGCGGACTGGTACACCTCAATTTCGCATGTTGAAGTGGAACAGACACTGCATGGATGAAAGTCAGCAGAAGTGTAAGGAACTGCGGAGTAGGTTGCGGTACCGGCGTCGAAGTTGCTGCCTCCGGTGCCGGTTCCGCTGTGCGAATACTGTCATGTGGTTAAAAACGCCGTCCACGTAAATCCTGCATTGGGTTAGGAGAATTTTGTTATTTAGTTCATCTACTCGTATACAAAAGCAGTGTGCGGAGATTTGAAATTACCTCACATTTACGGCATTGCAGCGCTCGACCATGTCTCTGAAAGCGGCTTCGTCCCCACTTCTGGTAGATAGCTTGTAGCTCACCGGCTGGTAGCGTTCGTACCATGGCCGAAGAGGTTCCGAGACTATCAGGTTTTCGGTCGTTGGTGACACCTGAAGAAGGTGATGCAGAAATGGAGGCAAGCGAAGAATATAGCTTAAGAGGACCTTTACGCACTCACCTGCACTCCTCCGTAGCCGTACGGGCCAAGGAACGTTTCGCATTCCTTGGCGATATCCTTCCATCTCCACTCAAACAACTGGACCATAGTGTGACGTCCAGCCGCCATGTTTTTTGCCTTGTTTGCAGGCCCAGGCCACGATTTGTCTATATGGGCTACCAGAAGGACACTTGTCATCAGAACCTTTGCGGCAGAGAGCATGGCCAACGGTAGCCGGTGTTGCATTTGGACTGCCGTAAGAAATTAGTCTAGGAATTGTCCCCCTACTAACTTGACTAACTTGAGGTTTATGTTCACCTGGTCCGTAACAGGACACCGGTTGACATTTGTCTCTGTTATGATTTTGAAATTAACTATTGCTAGTTAGTTCTGTTTCCCCACTCTGGTTGACAGTTGCTACAATAGTCGAGTGCACACACTGTTACAGCTTTAGAGTCAGTGATGACTGAATAATGAATTTGACAACACAGGTGGTAATAGAAATGTAAAGCGCCATATTTGTCAGTCTACTTCATTTGAGACAGTCATAATCAATGAATGGTTGATATGACATTGTATAGACTTGGTCACAGGTTGCAATTCAAAACAGATCTCAACCTGGTCCATAACTCTACGTTCTCACCTCTTGATGGCCCTTTGACCGTAACCCATTCTTCCTTGCCGCAGCTATCACCGGTCCTTTCTTGCTTGCTTTGTCCTGTGATCTTTTAAATGGGCCTTCAGCAAGGGCAACTTTTATAAAATGGCAAATGTTGATAAATGTAGACTTATCAATTTTTTAATGTAGCATCAAATACAGTAAGTATAAGGACATGTATTGGGTATATATCTGTAGCGGTCTTCATCGCCGCACAACTAGCCTGTTGACCGGTATCGTCTAAACCTTTGCCTATAAAAAAGAACAACCGCATAAGTGATTTCAATGAGAAAGTCTTTGAACAAGTGTATTTCCGGTTCTTACATCAGCATGGATGGCGATCATGGGATCCTCCAAGGTGTGGCTGAGGGAGAAATGGGCCGTTCCATCACTGTTCACCGTGACGGTGGTACCGGTGCAGGAACCGTTCTCCAGGTTTCCAGAAATGACATCGCAGTAGTCTCCTCCTGGCATGCCGGTCTGCAGGGTCTGGTCCAAGTCGGCGTTGAGCTCGTTGTTGATGACCAAGAAGCCCTTGTCTCCCCTGGAAAAGGCGATCTGGTAGCCACCGTTGTCCCACCAGTTGCCTTGATCGGTGCCGTCTACGACGTTGCGGAAGCGGACCATGTTGTAGATTTGGCGCCAGCGGTGTTCGCACACCCGGTCGCCTTGACAGGACAGATCTGCATTATAGGTAACTGGAAGGATGTTGAAGTCGCTGTCGTGGGGCGGTCCAATCCAGCTGTTTTGATCAGTTCCTCCTACGATGTTCCTCTCCCACCGGTAGCTGCTCATGACTCTGACATCACCGTAGGGATGGGCCAGCATGAAGGCGTTGGACATCTTATAGATTCTTGGGTCGAAGAAGGTGAGGACGTCGAATCCGGCCGGTCCGCTGCCTCTCTGGGTGTCATGGTTGTCGATGAAGACCAAGGCGTCGCCGCTGGGCATCAGTCCCCACCCTTCTCCCCAAGTGCTCAAGTACATCATGGGGTTCTCGTTTCGGAAGCAGTAGGCTAGCTGGTAGCCATACTCGAATTCGGTGACATCACCGATGTCCGTGTAGTCGTAGTAGTGGACTGCTTCGCCACGCATGTCGATGACTTCCTGGTAGATGTAGGGCTTGGAGCCTGCAGGGAAGACGCTGGTGGGAAGGTCGTCCAGACCATCAACAATGGCCGCGAGGTCGGCAGGCCACATGTGCTTGGCGGCGTCCAGCCGGAAGCCGGCCACTCCGATGGATGTCAGCTTGTTCATGTAGGTGGACACACGGTCCTGTACGTGGGACTCGCTTTGGTCCAGGTCCAGAAGCCCGGTCAGCTGGCAGTTGCGTACTTGGGTGGCGTCGTTGTAGTTCTCGATGCCGCATGAGGCAGATGGACACTCATCGCAAGTATGGAAGTCAGCCGAGGTGTAAGGGACAGCATCAAAGGTTTCGGTACTGGCATCGTAGTGACCGCCACCCGTACCGGTTCCCTCGCCGACGCCATATCCGGTCATGTGGTTGAAGACGCCATCCACGTAAATTCTGCAGAAAATTATATTACAGTAAGGACATTAAGTCAAACCTAGCTTCGAGCTATTGTGTCCCAAATATGGAAATGTATGATTTTCTCCGTTTACGGTACATGTACGTTTGAAAACATTTGCGGTCATATGCGGCCCTAATGGATTGAAGTGCGCAATATGTTCATATATGATCATAAATGTTTGTAGCATACAGGATAATATTATTTAATATCATATATGGTCCAATATGATTTTTCTACAGGATCAACTTGCAACCGGTTGGGCCCTTTTTAGCCATAGTCGCCTTTGGGACCTTAAACACCAACCAACCAATATGATTTTTCTACAGGATCAACTTGCAACCGGTTCGGCCCTTTTTAGCCTTAGTCGTTTTTGGGACCTTAAACACCAACCAACCAATATAATTTTTCTACAGGATCAACGTGCAACCGTTTGGGCCCTTTTTAGCCTTAGTCGTTTTTGGGACCTTAAACACCAACCAACCAATATAATTTTTCTACAGGATCAACGTGCAACCGTTTGGGCCCTTTTTAGCCTTAGTCGCCTTTTTGACCTTAAACACCATCCAACCAATATAATTTTTCTACAGGATCAACTTGCAACCGGTTGGGCCCATTTTAGCCATAGTCGCCTTTGAGACCTTAAACACCATCCAACCAATATAATTTTTCTACAGGATCAACTTGCAACCGGTTGGGCTCTTTTTAGCCATAGTCGCCTTTGGGACCTTAAACACCATCCAACCAATATAATTTTTCTACAGGATCAACTTGCAACCGGTTGGGCCCGTTTTAGCTTTAATCGCCTTTGGGACCTTAAACACCATCCAACCAATATAATTTTTCTACAGGATCAACTTGCAACCAGTTGGACCCTTTTTAGCCTTAGTCGCCTTTGGGCCCTTAAACCCCAACCAATATAATTTTTCCATCTAGTGGGACTAGTTTCCCATCCATAACCCGTTGGTCATCCGACGATCCCTGTTGCTAATGCCACGTGGTGTACAAGATGGACCTACCTCACATTGACAGCATTGCAGCGTTGGACCATATCAGTGAAGGCGGCTTCATCACCACTTCTCGTGTCTATCACGTAGCTCACCGGCTGGTACCGTTCGTACCAAGGTCGAGTTGGATCGTTGATTATCAAATTTTCACTGGCCGGTGATACCTGCGGTGAAGTTTGTGGTTTTTTTTAATACAAAGCCTTCAAGCACCTGGTTGCTTTGATAGGACTCTTGGAACTGACCTGCACTCCGCCGTAGCCGTATGGACCGAGGAAATTTTCGCATTCGTCGGCAATGTCCACCCATCGCCACTCGAACATCTGGACGATGGTGTTTCGGCCACTGGCCATGTTGTTCTGCTTGTTGGCCGGACCACACCATGACTGATGAAAGAGGGCTGCCAAGAGCACAACGATGGCCTGTAGCACCCTGATGCTGCAGGAAGGAGACATGGTTAATGGAAGGACTGCTGCTTGGTACTGGCTGATGCGAGTTCCCGTATCACTTTTAAGTACTTTGGAAATGTATTTTTGTTTTCTTATCTAAGTTATCTGCTTGCTATCAGCCGAGATCAAGATGCGGTTCTGGAAGTACGTATTGATATGGTCCAGAATCAGTAATCTTTGACGTGATTTGCAATATTTTAGCCATGGCCAGGTTCAAGGTGATACAAGTTATGATATGGGTTTTTTACGATGATAAAAGGTCCGTACTCCGCAGTACTCAACTTTTTTACATTTTTCACTTTACGGCAATGTACATTTGAAGAATACGTGTTTTAAAGATACTTGACAGCAGAAAAAAGTATTTAACAAGTATTTATTGTTCCAGAAAATACAGTGTATGCAATCAAATCAATTGCAGTTAGGTCCCATCTGCTGATCATGACATCGGTCTTCACAGCTGCGCATCTTGACTATTGCCCGTCATCATTTAAAGCTTGGCCTGTAAAAGAGAATTATCGGATGAGTGATTTGAAAGGGCAGGTCTCTGGACAAGTTTATTCCGTGCTTATCTTACATCAGCGTGAATGGCGATTATGGGGTCCTCCAAGGTGTGGCTGAGGAAGAAATGGGCCGTTCCATCGCTGTTCACCGTAACAGTGGTGCCGGTGCAGGAACCGTTCTCCAGGCTTCCAGAAATGACGTCGCAGTAGTTTCCTCCTGGCAAGCCGGTCTGCAAAGTCTGGTCCAAGTCGGCGTTGGCCTCGTTGTTGATGACCAAGAAGCCCTTGTTCCCCCTGGAAAAGGCGATCTGGTAGCCGCCGTTGTCCCACCAGTTGCCTTGATCGGTACCGTCTACAACGTTGCGGAAGCGGACCATGCTGTAGATCTGGCGCCAGCGGTGTTCGCAAACCCAGTCACCCTGACAGGACAGATCGGCGTTGTAGGTCACCGGCAAGGTGTTGTAGTTGCTGTCGTGGGGCGGTCCAATCCAGCTGTTTTGGTCACTTCCATCAACGATGTTCCTCTCCCACCGGTAGCTGCTCATGACTCTGATGTCCCCGTAGGGATGGGCGAGCATGAAGGCGTTGGCCATCTTGTACCAACGGGGATCGAAGAAGGTGAGGACATCCAGACCGGCCGGTCCGCTGCCTCTCTGGGTGTCGTGGTTGTCGATGAAGCCAAGGGCGTCGCCGCTAGGCATCAGCCCCCAACCTTCGCCCCAGTTTTCAAGGTAGGCCATGGGGTTTTCCTGTCTGAAGCAGTAGGCCAGCTGGTAGCCGTACTCGAACTCGGTGACGTCACCGATGTCCGTATACTCGTAGTAGTGGACGGCTTCGCCGCGCATGTCGATGACCTCCTGGTAGATGTACGGCTTGGAGCCCGCTGGGAAGACGCTGGTGGGTAGGTCGGCTAAACCGTCCACGATGGCTGAGAGGTCTGCAGGCCACATGTGCTTGGCGGCATCCAACCTGAAGCCGGCCACTCCGATGCCCGTCAGCTTGTTCATGTAGTCGGTCACCCGGCTACGGACGTTGGACTCGCTCTGGTCCAGATCCAGAAGCCCGGTCAGTTGGCAGTTGCGCACCTGGGTGGCGTCGTTGTAATTCTCGATGCCGCACGAGGCAGAAGGACACTCACCGCAGGTATGGAAGTCAGCGGAGGTGTAGGGCACGGCGTCGTAGCTCTCAGAACCGGAGTCGTAGTGGCTGCCGCCGGTTCCAGTGCCGGTGCCAGCGTCGTTGGCAGTCATGTGATTGAAGACGCCGTCCACGTAAATTCTGTGGAAAAATGTGGAAATGTTCCATGATTTTAAAGCGGTTCAAATTGCGGAAGTATTTGGCGAGCGTGTTTTGGACCTTAGCCGCTTAGAGAATCTTCGGGCATGTAATCTGATACTGCCTAATCTTGTTACCTTTGTGATATTTCTTGACCAGATAAAGATTGGACTCACCTAACGCCTTGCGCATTGCAGCGCTGGACCATGTCCGTGAAGGCGGCTTCGTCCCCGCTCCGGGTGTTGATGTTGTAGCTGACGGGCTGGTAGCGTTCGAACCAGGGCCGCACTTCAACGGGGTTGTAGTAAGGGTTGACTATGAGTACGTTCTCACTGGGAGGAGATACCTGTAAGGATTTGATAAGAATGAGACATGGCTGTTGTCTTCCGGAAGGTTACGGTAAGGAAGTTCATCGCAGACGGACCTGCACTCCACCGTAGCCGTACGGTCCGAGGAAGATCTCGCATTCGTTGGCGATGTCCGCCCATCTCCACTCGAACATCTGGACGATGGTATTTCGACCACTCGCCATGTTCTTGTTCTTGTTGGCTGTACCAGACCATGACTGGTTGACCAGTGTGGCCAGCACAAGGATGCTGAAGAAAACAGAGGCTTTCATGTTGCTGGACTCGATGATCGGGTCTCAAGCAGTCGACTGTACTCGATATGGCCAACAACAGTTGTTTTTGTTCACGACAGTTGCAGAATCAGATATAAGTTTGATATCTTATCAACAAGATCGATGGACATGGATGTTCTGTTTGACTACTAGGCATTACGGTTTGATAACCATGAATTTTAACAGTTTTCTGGTTTTGCCGTTTGAAAGCTCTACTAAAAATAACTTACGATAAGGCTTTTTACCAGATTTTGATAGACGGTTTATCAGATTGACATTGTCTATCACTAAGGCATTTTATCATTACTGTAGCAAATGCTATTTTGAACTGGTTTTGCCTATCATAGTAATGTTTTGAAGTGGTTTGTTGTAAAGGGTCCACAGTTGTGCCGGGAGATGACCGCTTGTGTACCGGTTAGTTTCTGTAAGGGTCCACACGTGTGCTACGGCTGTTTGCGAAAGGGTCCAACGTTGTCTTTCGGTAGTTTGCAAAAGCATACCACAGATGTATCGCGATAGTTTGCGAAAGGGTCCCACAGGTGTATCGCGATAGCTAGCGAAAGGGTTGCAGTATGTTGCGAAAGGGTCTACTGGTGTTCCGTGAAGAGTCCATAGACGTGTCCCGGTATTTAGCAAATGGTCCCGCACATGTGCTATGGCTGTTTACGAAAGGGTCCAAAGGTGTCTTTCGGTAGTTTGCAAGAGCATCCCACAGATGTATCGCGATAGTTTGCGAAAGGGTCTTACAGGTGTATCGCGATAGTTTGCGAAAGGGTCCCACAGATGTATTGCGATAGTTTGCGAAAGGGTCCCACAGGTGTATCACAATAGCTAGCGAAAAGGTCACAGTATGTTGCGAAAAGGTCTGTTCCGTGAAGAGTCCATAGACGTGTCGCGGTATTTTACAAACGGTCCCACACGTGTGCTACGGCTGTTTGCGAAAGGGTCTAAAGGTGTGTTTCGGTAGTTTGCAAGAGCATCCCACAGATATATCGCGATAGTTTGCGAAAAGGTCCCACAGGTGTATCGCGATAGCTAGCGAAGGGGTCTACTGGTGTTCCGTGAAGAGTCCATAGACGTGTCCCTGTATTTTTCAAATGGTCCCATACGTGTGCTACGTTTGTTTGTGAAAGGGTCCAAAGGTGTCTTTCGGTAGTTTGCATGAGCATCCCACAGATGTATCGCGATAGTTGACGGTATTTTAGTCCCGGTATTTTACAAAAGGTCCCACATGTGTGCTGCTAAGGATCCACAGGTCCTACTCTGTAATTTGCAAAATAATTGAAAGTGCAATTTCTGTATACTAAAATTGTAAATTACAAAACAATAACTGTTCATCATATGGCATAAAACCTTAATTTAGGTAATTTAGATAGGGCCTTGTCCAGTTTGTCGTTAATTGAAAACGAGTTTTTATATAATTATCTCCTAATATTCTCCAATTCTATATTTTTACAGATTTTCATTCTTGGAAGGTGCGGTGTTCGTAAAGTCCGAATATGTGCGAAATAGTCTACAAAAACTTTGAAGCTGAGCTGCCAGAAATTGTAAATGCAATTAAGAAAGCTTCTTTTGTTGGTACGGCAACATATTTTACGATTAAGTTTGTTTTTACCAGAAATTAAATTTGAAATTGCTAATAATTCACTGTTTATTCGTATAGCAATCGATACCGAGTTTACGGGCATTGAACTTAGTTTGCAAGATAAGGTCAGGTAAGGACATGATTTGAATTTTGTTTGTCACCTTTATTGTCGTTTTACCAAACTGTTGCCGAGGGAGGCCCAGACACGCGTATCACATTATGCGTTTCTCCTTTCTAGTCTATTTGATTCCCCGAAGGAGCGCTACGACAAACTTAGGAAAAATGCTTCGTCTTTCATCATTTGTCAAATAGGTAAGAGAAAACTATAACTGGCCCATGTCTTGTGGTAAAGATGTTGTAAATAATTCTACATTATATTATTGGGACCGTGCCAAGGGATTCGTAAGAGAAGGCGTAACTTGTACTACAAGGTAAGACTGGAAAGTTCGGTGAATGGTCCAAGTGTGGAAATTTGACGCAAACGGGAAACATGTGTCGGCATGCAAATTAAGCGTTGACATGTAAGCTAAAAGAATGTGTGACACGCGCAGACCTTGTCAATTCGTGTCGTTACAGGTACAAAATGGAGCAGAGAGTCAACATGAAATGTTGCTTTAAACTGGACAAATCTGCAACGGAAACCCACGAAATGTTGCGAAACGTGTACGGGGACGAAGCTGTGACTCGAAAAAGCGTTTACGACTGGTTTAAGCCTTTCCGGGAAGGAGGCGAATCTCTTGAAGGCGAACCCCGTTCTGGGAGGCCGACCACCACCAGCACACCCCAAAACATCGAACGAGTTCGCGAGCTTCTCCAAAACGATCGTCGTTTGTCTCTTCGAACGATGGAAGGTGAACTTTGCATTTCTCGTGAAATTATCTGAACCATTGTCACCACGAATTTGGCTAAGCGGAAGATCTGCGCTAGGTTTGTCCCGCACCACATAACCGACGAACAGAAACAATTGAGATTGGATTCGTGTGGGGACATAAATGGCCGATACGGATCCCTCGTTTTTGAAATTTTCCGACATTCTGGACATTCAAACTGCTGTGACGAGGCAGCTTCAAGGGGTACCAAAAGAGAACTTCTCACAAGCGTTCCAAAATTTGTACACACGATGTCAAAAGTGTATTGTGGCCCAGGGGGCCTACTTTGAAGGACAGTAAAGCGTCTTTTCTGAAATCACACAATATGTTGATTTTTCCGACTCATTCACCAAACTTTC
Source organism: Ophyiulus pilosus (assembly GCA_033995625.1). Taxonomy (NCBI): domain Eukaryota; kingdom Metazoa; phylum Arthropoda; class Diplopoda; order Julida; family Julidae; genus Ophyiulus; species Ophyiulus pilosus. Next base: position 17,862 of record JAUJYV010001213.1, read on the forward strand.
CGGTCTTACCTTGTATATCGCATCGGGGCAAATTGTTAGCTTCATGTCAAAGCACTATCGTGCGGCTTTGGTTTTCAATATGTCATTTTGCCGAAGCGTAAACAACAGTAAAATTTTTCATTATTATGACAGGAATTTCGGCTTACGTCAGAGATGACTCGAGCAATAAGTACAATGCCCACACGTACAACTTTTACGTTTGTCCGAGGTCTCGTGGCATTATGGATTCGCTGTTCAGTTGTCAAGTGAGTATTTAATTTTCAACGGTGGGTCATGACAACTTGCGGTGTCCCTCTGGGGGCTAATGGTCCTTGACGCACTTCCCTTCCGTATAGCGGTATCGCTGTTTTGGCCGTAGACTCTGTTGGGGCTTTAAAGAACCGCAAACCAAACAATCATTTGCACCGTAGCCTTCGTAAAAGTCTTTTGTTCAATTTTTCTCTGCGCAGGCATCCAGTTTTGAATTTTTAGCTCATCACAAGTTTGATTTTAATAAGGTGAGGTATCAAAACTGTTGCCGGCATTTTGCACCACACCAGCACGCGACGATTAATCGAAGCGCGGCTTCTTTCAGTGGGCTTACGAAGGCCTGCCGTATCTGAGGTACGATCAGGAGGAAGAGCTGAGGGAACGCCTGAGAAATAAAAGTCTGTTCAGCAGTATGAAAAGGTGACAAAAAATGGAAGAAAAGAGTACCGTTTAGTAAGTACCGTAAGTGGTTTTCAGACGTTCCGTATTTGTCTGTTTCCTCGCAGGACCATGGTGGACGATTATGTCGTTCAGTCCTCCTGTTCTCAAGTTGCGAAGTGGCTCTCGAATAAACCCTCCGATGGAGAAGAACTGGCCCTTACTGTTGAAGCGGTTGTCTCGGACTACATAATACATAAGGAGATGAGAATACGTTACGCCGAGATCTGGACGTATTCCAACAATAATAAAAATGTAAAGTTTTCTCGTCGGCGCCGCAGAACTACCGTATTTATAAATGCGGGTGGAAAAATTATATTTGGCGCGTACATGGATATATGCGAGTCATAAAAGAGTAGAACCCAATAAAAAAATCACAACTTGATGAAAAACGCTTCGATTTAAATGAAATTTGGCACTTACATATAACAATATTGTTGGAACAAAAATGAATTATAAAATGTGCTCAAAATGTTCTCCGGTGGCCTTTACACAAGCCCGGAGTCTAACGCGCCATTCTTTGACGAATCGATTATACGCTGGTCGAGTTCGATCCAAGTTTTCTTAATTCGTAGTCTCAAGTCTTCAATATTATTAATCTTCGATTTGTGTACTAGGATGAACTTTTGACCAAAAAACTTCTTCCGGACATACGACAAACCTGAGATTTTTTCATTTTTCAACAAAGTCGGTTGCGCCCGCTCACCGTGCTCGGGAAACAGTTGAACTGCTGCAACGGGAAACGCCACCAATCAGTCCGGTTTGAATCCAGTGGACTACAAAATTTGGGGAGTTCTCCAGGAAAAGGTTTACAAATCTAAAATTAATAATATCGGAGACTCGAAACTACGAATTAAGAAAACTTGGATTGAACTCAACCGGCAACTCGATTCGTGAATCAAAGAGTGGCGCGTTAGACTCCGGGCTTGTGTAAAGGCTACCGGAGAACATTTTGAGCAGATTTTATAATTAATTTTTGTTCCTACACTATTGTTCTATGCAAGTGCCAAATTTAATTTAAATCGAAGCTATTTTCGCAAAGTTGTGATTTTTTTATTGGGTTCTACTTTTTTATGACTCACTACGTTTCAAAAGATTGTCACATACATATGTAAATGTCAGAAATTGGACAAAGACACCTGTAAATGACATGCAAATTTATAACAATATGTGCCCATGGCCCATTTGATAATATGTCCCTATCTCCACATGTTCACGTTGGGCATACGAGTACTCGGACATAGATGTTTCCAGACTTGTATGGAATGGGCCCTATATGTTTTTTCCACGCGGATTGGTTTACCGCGGAAATAAATTCAAATCCGGTCTTCCTTCCACAGGTTGTGGTCAAGAAGGTTTCACTGTTGGAAAGGCAGCGATTGGAGTTGGCGGAAGATGATTTGGATGAAAGGTTAAAGGCGGTCTTGTTCACGAAAGGACCCGAATGAAAATTATGTATCAAATATCTGATTTTCATTTGCTTTTTTTTAGACTGATCGAAGACTTCCTCGGATTCACCAAAATTTTCAAAACCTTGGTCAGGTTCAAAAAGGTATTTTGAAGTCTTTTGACAACCGGCGATGTCCAACTCGTTATCGATGAAAATGCATATTTCTCCTGTATTAATAACTTGTTTTTCTTTCTCGAAAGCCGTTAGTAGGTCACAACTTGTTCACGGATCTTCTCTTGATGTACAACCTTTTCTACAAACCTTTACCAAGTAGGATTTTGACCGATACAGTGGTACCTCGAGATACGAGTGCCTTGACATACGAGATATTTGAGATACGAGCCGTCGAGCGAGCGAAATTT
>JAUJYV010001214.1:0-20354 GCA_033995625.1 Ophyiulus pilosus
CTAATGCTGCAAGCAGATTCTGCAGAATAAGCACGGCACATTCTGCAGAATTTCTGCAGACTCTTTTTCGTATGGGTTTGCATAAAATTAGATGATGAGAACATCCCTCTCAGAAAAGTCTTGTCTTATAGGGGTGGATGACGTTAAAGTCTGGTGTGGGGGGATTCTTCTTATAGTCTGTCCCCCCTTGGCACATGGTATACAGACATGGAGTTTGTGAATAGGATACTTACGCGGTTATATAATAGACTTAAATATTGAAAAGCAATGAATGGTTTAGTTGCAGTATACATTGCAACTAAACCATTCATAACTTTTCAAATGCATGTGATCAAATTATGAACAATCATGGACAAAGTGCCCGTATGTGTCCAATGACCACGGAGGGATTTTAATCTTCACATTATTAGTAAAAATACCTTAATCCGCGACTAAGTTGTCCTTAATTCGGTTAAATCGGTCACAAGCTATTGATGAACTGAATTTGCACTAACCATTACCTCGATCAATTTGCAAACATGGGTGCACGCAATCGAAATCCGATTAATTTAATTAACCGGTGCAGCTCTCCAAAGCTTTTGCGCAATTGGGCTTCTGTTTGTATGCCATTACTTAAGGCGTAGAATTAATTGCGTGCATTCAGTACTTTTAACAAAAACAGTAAAAATCGATGTGCAAGATATATTGCGGTGGAAGGAAAGGGGCGTGACCTGCTGGTGAAGTCCCGGCCAAACAACCTTTACCATACATAGAATCGATTAATGCAACATATCCAGGGCATAACGTACAAATTCCACTGTGTATGCAAACTGTAATTGTATGAATTAGTAGAGCAAAGCTGGCCCAGTAAGTGAAGTGAGTGGTCAGTCCATTTTGAATCGGTCCCTCAAGACAAACTTCTTGGCTTTAGGATAACAATAGCAAGTTGTCCCTCTGATGCAGGAAAGAAAATATTGAGAAAGCTGTTCAAACCCAATATTCCTAACTATAACAAATCGTCAGCACGTTATAGAAAAGGTTATTTCTGCGACATAGGCTTGATAAAAAAAGCCAATATCACTATAGAATTAAAATATAGCCAATGGGAATTGTAGCTTAACATTATAATGCGAGTTTCTTATTTCCCTTCACAAATATTTTGATGTACGTAAAATGTGGATAATTTTTGCCAGTTTTTGGTGTTCTTTTGGAATTCTGAAACATTGATCAATAATTACGACACGAAACTGACCAGGTCAAATAGAATCAACCCTCCTTTGTCAGAATATGGCATTTTACAGTCGGATTAACAGGTGCAAGTAACAGGTCCCATCAATTTATGTTGCAAAGTTGCCCCATCATGTGGACACATGGTTGCCACATGCCCCATATAAGTCCATACATTATGTTTTCCATAAATGTCGGAAACGATTTATTGTCATATATGGCGTTTAATGCTTATTTATGCAGCTGATGTAAAACTTTTTCCCGTGAAAAGTAAAAAAAACCAAGTTGGTCCCAACTTTGCGAGTTAAATAAAATGCGGAATAAAATGATCAAAATTGCAGAAACTCAAGTTTTGGTCACCCCCAAATTACCCGCCCATGCCTGGTTTTAGTCTAACAAAGTCTATAGTTTTACGTATAAATGGTTAATATCCATATGGATAGTAGTGAAGTTATGTAGGAACCACTATATTGACCTGTTTTATTAACAGCGATATTAGTTTTTCCTCCCGAGATGATAGTTTGACGACATTAACGAAAACACAAAACAGGTGTCTCAATAAAAATGGCCGTAATTTAGAATATGCTGAATTTAGAATTTTGAAAAGTCACCAGAATGTTTCTCTCCAACTGGTTGAAAATCCCCACTGAAACCCGCTTAAGACATTCCAACTGGGCAAAACGATGATTGGCCCAAAGTTACCACCCCTGTCACAAAGTATCCACATTTTCTGGTATTCTTAAGTGTCATACGTGCAAATGCATCGAGCAAAACATGTTTATCAAGTGTAAAGGCACTGCAAGCTTCATCAAAAATGTCGCTATACTCTTTTGGTCGTAGTAGGACCTTATAACTGTCATGGAAATTTGTCTTCTGGTGTATATCCTGTCATGTCCAGGTTTCCACATGTCAACTGGGCACCCAATTTTAGTGTTCAATGAATCGAAAGCATGTAGAGCGCACATGCTTATTTAAAATAATAATAAAAGCTGGGCGAAACTTGTCCAAATCAAAATGAGCCCTCGCTGTGACCACTGCTATGTGAAAACTCATCTATACATTTATTGAAAAGGTCAATTTCAAAATTGTATACATCCCCACTGATGCGTTATACGAACTTTCAGAAACTTCTTCGAAGATCTTGGACATACTTTATAATAAAAAAAAAGAATTTTGAAGCTGATGAAATCTTACAATTAACTTTCAGGGCCATGTTAGGTGACCATCACAATTTTGAGAAACATCTAGTGGTTTATCTGTGAAATGAATCATTGGGTGATAATGAAATCTAAACGCGATTTAATGTGCTGTATATAAAAACTCAAATTTTACACCTTTGTTTTGGAGAAGAAAAATAAATTTGAATGGCAGTATTGAAGTTTTGTTCTTAGTAATATTCTTAAAATATGAAGCATTGTTCAAATAAACCTTGGCACCTTTCAATAGCGAGTCTAAACATTTTATCTAAACAGAAGCTCTTTTTGTTTTAAAAGTGTATTTTGAATGTAAAAGTAGGTAGAAAGCGGGTGGCTCGTTGCCAAAAATATACTGCACAGTATAAACACCAATGAAAAATTGCCATAAACGTTAAATTTATTTCAGGTGTAGTGAATATAATCTAATTTTGTAGACCTTGTTTTGATTTCATTGTAAATATATTATAGCGAGTTTACGTACAATGTTTTCTCAAAATTAACATTTGAAATCACAAATATAACTACATGTAGCATGCACTGCACATCTTACAAATTTTTTTTTAAATCATGAAACATGGTACATAAAATTGAGCAGCTATGATCATATATAGCGAGAAGATGGATGCCATACTTTATATGGTCCGAGATTAGCAGCGCCATCTATGTAGCGGCATTATAAGCAATAGATTGGGTTCTTAATACTCGCGTAAAGCCAGGCCCACACCAACGAAAGCACGGATCAAAAGCAGAAAACATGGAAACATGAAACACCAAAACATGTTTGTTTTATGGATATCCACCAATAAAGAAGTCCTGATTCTGAAGAACTTTTCATTTATTGACGAGGGTCGCCACACGTACGCTCGAAATTCGTCTGCACATCAGATACAAATTAAGCCGACGGCTGAGCACGTGCTTTGGTACAAGCGCCGTAAAGTGGAAACATTTGTTTCCTATGATCCCGACCGCCTCCTGGACGATCGAAATGTTTTCAAATGCATGCTTTTAAGAGAAAAAACGACCAGAAGTTTGCTGAAAAATCGGGACTGAAACTTGGTAAGCAAACTTTTATTGCAAACATGTTTTCACAAACCTTGCTTTTGCTCCGTGTTTTCGTTAGTACGGACTAGGCTTTAGAAATGTTAATTTGATGAAAATATCTTGGGTAAAATATTCTAATCTTTCCTTTCGTCCAAATTCCTTGTCATATAGGCTATAAATCTTTATCTTTAAAACATTAAGCAAAATCCATGATTTACTTAATTATCTTCACAACTTACAAATATTTCAATCAGAAATGCAATTTATATGTAAATCTTAGTGATATACCCAACAATGCATCACACAATCGAATACGCTATTTAGTAAGTCATTTAGTGGCTGCTTGCGCTGCTTAGCATACCATTCAATCATCATAATGAACATTGTGCAATTACTCTTTGTCGAAACTGCATTTGGATCATCATGCAATGAATGACCTAGTGGAAACGAGACACATTTAGGCTAATGAAGAGACCGTTAAAAGAGTTAAAACAATGGCAGCTTCATTTTAAAAATAGCTGCTTTTTTATGGATATGCTACCATTTGGTAATGGCGCTGCGGCCGATGAAAACTGCTCATAAAAGCGCTGATAAATTGCGTCAAATGTCTCGCAATATTATGGGAAGTGTGCCATCTGTGGATTTCGGGTAGAGGCAATGAGGTGCTTGAAGTTCTTACCGAAAAGTAGTCTTGTTTTATTATGCTCATCATTTTTACTTGAGTGAATATGTCCCATTATGTGTGTAAAAGTCATAAAAATTGCTACAGATATAAACCTTGCCATTTATACAGACTATACTGTATCTCAAAATGGCAGCTCCATTATCGTCGATGTGGAAGGGTGACTTTGTGTCAGCTTTTAGTTTTAACACTAAGGCATTTCTAACATATGCATGCCGTCAATACTAATTTCTCAACCACTTTTTCGCATGTGCAGACAGGCATGTTCGAGAAAAATAGGTGGAAATGAGGCTAAATTTCATGCCAAATGATGTCCAAATTATACAAGTGATGTTCATTTACGCTAACTGGCCCAGACACATTTTATACAAGCTATTAAATACAAAATAACAAACATGGTTGGATGGTTGCCCCACTTAGTTTTTTTTTATTATCTCAATCATACCGGGCTATTTAAAAACTATCTTTGGAACATGTTCGACCTGGGCAAAATGTTTCTCCTATACGTTTATGGCATCAGAAATGTGTCATATCATAGGTTTTTTGTCGATATCAATTATCTCAGCCAAATACGGTGGTGCTCTTGAAATTACTTTTTGTAGAAAACTAGGTTTGAAACGTGGGAAATTGAATATAGTACGGGGAACTTAAAACTAGTACATGGAAAGTGTGATCATGACAATTGCTATGTGCTCCACTGACTTTCGAGTTTAGTTTTTGGAATATTCATATACAAGTAGCTACAAATGACTGACTCGACCTGGAAATTTACATTATAGTTTTTGGTGGTTTTTGTTAATTTATAATAGATATGAAGAAAGTAAGGAATTCAATATATATGCAATACCTGAAGAAATGCAATTTTTACATAGTTACAAGCATTTCTAAGGACCTAAACGTGGTTGTATATTTGGTGGTATTCGAACTTTTGAAAGCGACTGAAAATAGAGTTTTGAGGCAAATCACAAGACCTAAAGGTTCAGTTTATAAGCCGCATCTCCACTGAATGCAGCACGAGGCAACAAATCGCAGCAACAAGATTTGCTGGAACATTTTGATCAGCCCTCGACTGAGCAACATTTTTTCCCTTTGATCTGGACCGCCTCCTGAACGATCGGCGAAATGTTGCCGAAACCATGGTTCTGGCTCTAGCCAAAAAACTAATAAGTTTGCTCAAACATCACGGTAGACGAACTTTTTCATTATCTGTTTTAGCAAACATTGTTGTCTCGATTGACCTCGTGTTGGCAAGTGGAGACGATTTGGGAATCATGTGACATACAGAAATACGAGGGCTGATCAAAAAGTTTCAGCAAACCTAGTTGCTGCGATTTGTTGCCTTCAGTGGAGACACATTCACGTGGCAATCACTGTCAGGAGACAGGAAAATACTATCTGATTGTGAAGGTGCAGATAGCTACAGTTATACTACCTGGACCAGGTCACATAGCAGCAATTGGGCCAATAGACTGAGGTCTGTACATTTTGGGTTAATTGCTGTAAATTCATAAATTATTCTAAATTTATACAGAATACCTCCTCTTTTTTGCATGCGATTAGACGATGGAATAGCCTACCTGGCGATTCTCCTGATTTGGTACAAATTCAATCTAACAATGATGTCTAAGTCGCTACTGACGTAGGAGCATACTACTGAAATTGGGCAAGTAAGCCCCTAATAAAGTGAGTCCCTTTGAACATTAGACAATATGTTAAGAATTTTAATGATTTTACTAGCTTAATAATAGCATTTAATACCATTTATTGTAACTGTGTTTTTGTCTACTTGTGCATTTTTTGCACCTTATAAAAATTAAACCATAGTCTTTTACATTAGATGGGTGGGCCCCTTTTGGATCATGGCAACCAATATTTATAAACCCAGTCCGCCACTAGTGGTTGTATATTATTGTCTTTCCAAACACTTAATCTACTTGAGGTTTAACCTCGATTAGTCTTGTATTCTGTAACCTGTTATCCGATTAAAAGATTGTGGAATCGGAACAGTCATTTTTAAGCAAGGACTGCCTCTTGGCTCAAGATGGCCACGCCTGAGAGGGTGCATGCCAAGCATTTGGACCCCCTTACAAGATTTCAAATGCAAGTAGCATCGATCGCACATTTTGCAGCCTGTTGATGGACAAACTTGTTGATGAGAGTAGTCACAATTTGACGAAATTGCATTACCTTGCTTTGGCGCCCTCTATATCCAAAATCTTATCCTTGGAGATGGATTTTTTTTACGAGTTAAGAGCAAAGCCAAAGGAGCAGAAATGAGTTATAGAAAGTGGTTGTTGGATTTTTATTTTTCCTCCCCTGGCATTTCGACCTGAAAGGTAGCCGAAGGTGCAACATGTAAAGCTGGTACCTGGAGGCCACCAACCGGCACCGCGTTTGTTAAACCTCTGCAAACCAAACAGGAGGTTACAAGTTGTCAGACCAGAATTTCAAGCACATCCTACTCGAACGTCACTATAACAATCGGTCTGCCAGACCCCATTTCCAAGGCGGAAAGTTCGTTGTGAGGACACGCGAAAAACAGTGCTTTTGGTTGTGAGGGTCGCCAGAGGTATACGTACCCTTGGAATTTATAGAATTAACGTTCGGGAGGGCCTTCTGACCCTACCCGAACCAGCAACCTGGCTATATCACCGGGCTCCCACTCAAAGGTAAGAATTAATACTATATAGACTTACAAATTCGACTAGAACATTACGCTTTTCGGAATATAGCGTCCAATATAGGTGTTAACAATTAATAGTTAGTATTTAAGGAGCATTCCGGTTAATGGGACCACATTGTGAAACAGACTGCTCTTATTATGCAGCTGGTTTCAATAGTTGTAGTTTTAGGCTTTTTCCGTGATTTTCTGTGGTACTATTATCAATGGACCATTAACAGATGGAATTTAAATACCAAAAACCCAAATAATTGTGGTAAGGTGTTCTAAACTTTTGTTAGACCTGTGTGTCCTGATAAGATATTATAGAAGTTTATGAACTTTTTTTAAACCCTGGTATGTGACATCTTATTATAATACTAATCATACAGTGCATCATGGAACTTTATGAGCACTTTCGGCAAGAGTAGTGGAACATTGATCTCAAGTAAACTTAAATTTTAGCTTAAGTCGTCAATCATAACTGTGCTGTTCTAAGCATTTGTTAGACCTTTGTATCCTCATAAGATATTATAGAACTTTATGAACTTTTTTTAAACCCTGGTATGTGACATAATACTAATCATAAGTGCATCATGGCACTTTATGAGCACTTTAGGCAAGAGTAGTGGAACATTGATCTCAAGTAAACTTAAATTTTAGCTTAAGTCGTCAATCATAACTGTGCTGTTCTAAACTTTTGTTAGACCTTTGTATCCTCATAAGATATTATAGAACTTTATGAACTTTTTTTAAACCCTGTTATGTAACACCTTATTATAATACTAATCATACAATGCATCATGGAACTTTATGAGCACTTTCGACAAGAGTAGTGGAACATTGATCTCAAGTAAACTTAATTTTTAGCTTAAGTCGTCAATCATAACTGTGCTAACTGTGCTGTTCTAAACTTTTGTTAGACCTTTGAATCCTCATAAGATATTATAGAACTTTATGAACTTTTTTAAAACCCTGGTATGTAACATATATTATAATACTAATCATACAGTGCATCATGGAACTTTATGATCACTTTCGGCAAGAGTAGTGGAACATTGATCTCAAGTAAACTTAATTTTTAGCTTAAGTCGTCAATCATAACTGTGCTGTTCTAAACTTAGACCTTTGTATCCTGATAAGATATTATAGAACTTTATGAACTTTTTTAAAACCCTGGTATGTAACATATTATAATACTAATCATAAGTGCATCATGGCACTTTATGAGCACTTTCGGCAAGAGTAGTGGAACATTCATCTCAAGTAAACTTAATTTTTAGCTTAAGTCGTCAATCATAACTGTGATAACTGTGCTGTTCTAAACTTTTGTTAGACCTTTGAATCCTCATAAGATATTATAGAAGTTTATGAACTTTTTTTAAACCCTGGTATGTAACATTATAATAGTAATCATACAGTGCATCATGGCACTTTATGAGCACTTTCGGCAAGAGTAGTGGAACATTGATCTCAAGTAAGCTTAATTTTTAGCTTAAGTCATCAATCATAACTTTAGTGTTGTCAAAAAATTTAAAAATCATAAAAGATCTATATGGAAGATCAATTGCGAGTAAGGCATACATATACATACAAGTGTTACTTTTTGTCATTATATAGTTACAAGTTACTGTTAATTTGCATCGTCAAATGGCACAAATTCGTCATGTATGCTTACCAGGCATGTAATATCAGGTGCACCATTATTCCTTATTCAGGTCATATAGGGTCATCGTCATGCATGTGCGTTATAAAATCGATACAAAATCGATTCACATCGCATATTTCGATTACAAGACTACTATAGTTGGTCATATATAACCACCATCGTTTGTTGTTTGGGTTACAAGATATGCATGTTGGCAACATTGTAATCTTCCCGATTTTGACAGTTTCGAATACCCTGATGTGCAAGTGGCACATTGTTGCGCTATTGTTGGAGGAAAAATAGATAAAACGTTTTTTATGAAATAAAGCTGCCAGTTTAAAATATCGCTTAAAACCTTGGTAGATATAAAAGGGATATAAATAAACATTGGAACGTTTCATCCTTTTTCATAACGTAGTGTACAATTCCTCGCACGTGTTGGGAAACGTATAAATTCGCAACAAGGCGATGTGAAAGGGTCTTTCAGATTTTCATGAATGATGTTTATGATGAAAAATATTTATGATCCTATTCATCTTTATAGTCCGCTTAAAATACCCAGAACGGTGCGTCTCGCACGTTCACGCCAAGAAATACAAGTGTTATTTAAACACCTCAGGTAGTGGTGTTTAAATTCGCATGATTCCACTAAATTTATACATGCACGTACAGTATAAAATGTGGGACATTGGTATACCGTGTTTTGTATACATTTTATCCTGTATAGACTATTTCAAATATCGAAACAATCAATTGAATGATAATACTTGCTTATGGTAATTCAAAAAGGACGTCCTCATGAGGGGGTGGGGGGAGTCTGCTGGCATGTGGACAACTTATGGACAGGGGGTAGCCATTATGGACGTCCACTAATGGTTGCGCCTTTCAGTTTTTGGTTCTTCTGTTTAATGAAGTTCTAAAGATCAGTGAAAGGGGTACACCAGAAGAAATGTGTCCCCAGTCCCAAATATACTTTGATATTAAGGACCTCGAGAAAGTTGGGTATTATGCCTAAATTTGTGTTTAACACCAATTTTATGCAGGAATTACCCTTCCTGGTCAGGAAATTTCCGTTATTTAGAAAAGTCTGGAAAAATGTCGTGGAACTGGCAGTGAAACGGTTGCTTGGAAATTTATGGGATGGGCCTTTGTATGTTCCAACAAGTTTTCCTACCTACTTTCACAAAAATAAGGACGGTTATGAGGTGGGGAGGGGGAGGAAGGGTATGGGCCAAAATGGACACCGTGTGGACAGGGAGTAACGGGGAAAGGCTCAATTATTGAAATAATTTCGGGGACGTCCTTTTTGAATGACCCCTATGCTGTTTTTTTTTTACTACTCTGCGTATAACTGAATTATTTAAAATTATATATTTGAATGAAAACGGAATCACGTTTTAATAAACTTTGACAGTAACTCTTGCAACCACTATAATAGAAAGTGTTAAAATTATATTAATAAAATTCTCATTTATGAGCATTTGAATTGAAAACATATCTGGCTAAAGAATGATTTAAAAGCTTAGGTGAAAATATTTTGAGATTTCTGGAATACAGTCTAAAAAGATTCAAGAAGCTCAACTCATAGTTAGTGATTTACCCCCATACCACAGCTGCTCAAATCGTCTGAGCTTGAGAATGAGCTGCTTCTCAAGTGTCAGACTCAGATGCATACCACAGCTGCACAGAAAACTTGCCAAGACGAGCTCACGACAGCAAAATGTGTTATTTTCAGCTTTAGCTTAAGCTTGAGATGCAGCTTAGACGAGAAAAAGGAGTTGCAGTTAGTTGGGCAACTGTGGTTAGTGTTCAACTGAACATCATAAAGCCATCAGGTGAGATCCATGTACACAAACATGTTATTCTTGACTCCAATCCAACATCTTTGCTAAATTTGTTTTGATGGTTTTGGATAATTCTTTAGAAGTGCATTGCAACATGGAATTGTATATATGGTTAAAAGTCCCTCCACCAATTTCGAAATGCGCTATAAATTAAACCTATCAAAATTGTCATACTTTTAAACTATTCCTAATCGTCTCTTTGAGATGGTGATATTTCATTATGTTATCATTGAAATTCACTTCAACAGACGACATTTCGTAAAGGTCATTCTTTAATACTTCTTATTAACTAATAATTTCTAATCTCTTGGAACTAGAAACGTCATCACCTAACTGTGGTGGCGCAACCCTTTCGGCAAAATATGGCTCAGCTTCTACATTGGAAAATTAAGTTTAATACGTGTAATTGTTAGTGGCCAAATTAATGATCATCCTGTTTTTGCCCTTAAGTATTGAAATATAGGGCGTCCACATGAGTTTTTGGGACAGGCAAGCACGAATGAGGACAAGGTGAGCGGAGGGGAGCAAGCATAACGGATATACGCGTGGTTCTGGGAATGTCCAAGTTTACCTTTTCCTGGTTAGTTTCGTTTTCGATCTGCGTATTCTCATAGTCTAGCCACTCTAGAATTTCAGCTTTTAACAGTTTCGAAGTTGCATCTAACGGATTGTATAGTCTCACAACGCTGTGTGCTTAAAACGCATCTTGGCCTTTCATCCGACATCACCTTGGCTGACCAAGGGATGGCGTAACCCGTTGTGCCCTCGGACATCCACTGATTTAGCTTCGAATACATGTGCAACTGGTTCATTGCTCTCGGAGAGCATCTTTTTTTTCTGCTGAAATCGCCTTAAGCCTACAGAATACAATTCTTTGGTTCTGGCGGCTGATTCTCCGAAATGAAGGCAAATAGGTTTCCTGGATGTTCAACGGGTGATATCTAGCGCTTGAACATGCCTGATGTAAGTGCTGTTTTTGTTGTTGGTTTTCACAATTTGTTGCGCAAATTTATTGCCATCAAACTAGTAGATGACAATGCGGAGAGCTACTTTGCACATTTTTTGGGCTATAGACAAGGAAATCCTACCATAAAATCCTGTTAAAAGCCAATTAAATTAAACCTATGAGTAGCTTAGTTGATAATATTGAGACATCAACCAGTCTGAAGATCAAACTATAATTTGGATAATTTGGAAGAAGTAGACAAGTTAAAAGTCAGTGACATATCTGTGCTACAACATCTTTCTTCAGGGTCTAAAACTAAAACGGCGTCATTGATTCAAAATATTCATGAACTATGAATAAAAATGCAAAAAACTCGTGTTAATGATTGTTTTCTTATGTATTAATAATCTGGCTGGTTATTTAGGTGGTATTTAAGGAGCCAGGAGGGCCCAGACATGGATTGGGGAAATCTTTTACAGTTTAAAAGATCAAAATTCCTCCCATAAATACTTCTTGAAATTCAGTGTTTTTATACGGATGTGGAAACCATTAGGAAAGGGCTTTTATGTAATTATGACCATAAGTGAGTCCAAAGTATGTAGTATACGAAGAGAGGGTCATACTCGTAAACTGTCTCTACAATAGATATGTATATTTCGCTTACATAGTCGTGGTCCAAATGCCCAGCCTATTGTGACAACTCTTCAAGTTTGGACTTAAAAATATCCATAATTAAAAGTTTCGCAAACAATTTACTTAAAACAAGTGCGCTCTGCTAAAGCCTACACACATTTTGGGCGGAAGAAACGCAATCGACCTCCATGCAAAAACACTCAGAAAAAAAAAAAAAAAAAGCATGTTCAATGTGCAAATTCAAAGGATAACTCCTAAAAATGCTAATGTATGTGCAGGTACAGATAGTCAGATACTGTTAGTATCGCCTAGCTGACCCAAATAGGTGGTCAACCTTCAATCAAATGCATAGGCCTATAATGCACTCTTAAATTATCACAAAAAAAATGTAAGATCTCAAATTTCAACAATGACATGCAAGCATATCCTTGAATAGCATATTTTTGAGCTCCAAAGGGCAACGAGTCGATTGGAATGCACGCAACGTGTGCATTTAAAGTTGTAGCCTATATACGTATATCGTATTTTCCATGACAACGAGAGTATTCGCATTTATAATATACAGTAATATCCCCTTATGGATTCTGAGTACCAAACTTGCTTATAAATTAAAGATTGATTGATTCACCTAATGCAGATCAAAATCCATTTTACGTGCTTACCAAAATGGTGTGTAAATTCTGTAAGACTTCTAAGGGAAACAGAAGCACAGTGGAAACTTCTAAGGGAAACAGAAGCACAGGGGAAACTAGCCTAAAAACTATACTTTACTAGAAGGTTTGCAGCATATTATTAAAGGTGCGTCCACACCTGAACATTTTTGCCCTGAATTCAGCAAGAGTGGCCGTCTGGGACAATCTTCTCATGCCGAATGGAACACCGGAAATGGGCAACACTTTTGTCGGTAGAGATCAAATGCCTCGTTTCAGTGCCATAATGTTATCATTCCCCACGAGCAACCAATTAAAATTAACTTTGGTTGCTGTCAAAGGTCGATACTTGAACCTTGATCCTAAACATTTTAATATTCACCGGCAAATATGAAAATCATGCAGGACCAATGAATGAATCAGCCTTGGGTAGCTGGAATATCATAGGAATGTAGGGAATCCAATGTCGGGGATCCATCATTGTTGGGCAGTAATTGAGTACATTGAATTAACTTGGGTAACGAGTAAGGCCTACAGCCTACTGCCCACTTGTCGTTTTTTGTTCAAAATCGACTGCTGGCGCACGATTTTTGAGCTCGCGCATGCGCACTGATTTGTGCTCGCCTGTGAACTGAGCTCACAATATTGTCTGCAAAAGTTTACCCGAAATTCCTTCAGAAATTAACCCACCCCCTGTCCACACGGTGTCCATTTTGGTCCAGCTAGACCCTCCCCCTCACCCTCATAGACGTCCGTAATTTTTTTCTGAAAAGTAGGCTGTTCAGAATATTAGTTGGATCATACAAAGGCCCATTCTATAAATTTCCAAGCACCCGTCTCGCTGCCAATTCCACGACATTTTTCTAGATTTTTCTGACTAACGAAAATTTCCTGACCTCGAAGGGAAATTCCAGCATAAAATTGATGTTGAACACAAATTTAGGCATAATATTCGATTTTTCTGAGGTTTTAAAAATTAAAGTACATTTTGGACTGGGGACACATTTCTTCTGGTGCCACTTTCCCCTTAATTAAAACACAATTAAACAGAGAAGCCAAACACTGAAGAGCACCAACATTAGTGGCGCGTCCATAATGCCTTTTTCAAATAATGATGAAAAGAAATTGCCAATTCACCATGTTAATTAGCCAGGAGTGGAGCCCATCTACGTATATATTTGCTCTACAGTAGAACACTGTAATTCATCCTTATTTTGATGAATTGTATAGTAATTACTATAATAAAAATCCCACCAAATAAAGCAAATAACCACTACAGTAATAAAAAAAAATCCTGGCAACAAACATTGTATTCTAATGAGGCTATCTTATCACAAGTTTTTCTTTTAGAATTCGGATTATTTTAAACCTCGAAAGGCCAAAGTTTGTATCTATACAGTACGTGTATGCAAATTAGACAGGGCTTGGCTTATTGCCAGACAAAAAGGATATTTTATTCGGCAAACAAAGCATTCCTTTAATGAATGTACTGTAGCTTTGGAAAACAGAAACAAAATTGTGCAACATCCTGTAATCAAAAACATGCTAGCAGTGATTTCTATTGTGCCTAATGACACTAGTATCATTAGCATGCCTATGACATTACTCAACCAGCATAGTACATCATTTTCCTCTGTCCTTTACAAAGGACATGTTTACACAACTGATCATTCTTCATTAATCAGAAAAAATACCAAATTGAATCCAAATGAAAAATACGTGCTTACCAAAATGGTGTGTAAATTCTGTAAGACTTCTAAGGGAAACAGAAGCACAGGGGAAACTAGCCTAAAAACTATACTTTTCTAGAAGGTTCGCAGCATATTATTAAAGGTGCGTCCACACCTGAACATTTTTGCCTTGAATTCAGCAAGAGTGGCCGTCTGGGACAATCTTCTCACGCCGAATGGAACACCGGAAATGGGCAACACTTTTGTCGGTAGAGATCAAATGCCTCGTTTCAGTGCCATAATGTTATCATTCCCTACGAGCAACCAATTAAAATTAACTTTGGTTGCTGTCAAAGGTCGATACTTGAACCTTGATCCCAAACATTTTAATATTCACCGGCAAATATGAAAATCATGCAGGACCAATGAATGTACAATCAGCCAATGAACGCTCAAGTGCATATCGCATGAAATTTGAACCCAATTCACAATTGTAATTTTTGAATTCCAATTTGAACTTAATAAACTAGTTTTCGTCACTCACATGTATCTAATTGGCTCATTTAGGAGTCCTTTGTTTTGAAGGAGTGCATTTGGGCCATTTCATTGTAATTGTGGTCACAGTGGGGCGTTGTTTCGCCACGTGGCGATTATTTGATTGAATAAGACGAGAAATCATCATTGATTAGTAGTGCCTGATTTGATGACGTAATTTTAATTTAAAAATTATGACACTGAAATGAAGCATTAGAAAACTTGTACAATTTTGGCGGGAAATTCACTGTTTTTGTCACAGACTGGGTGGGGCCAAACGAAGAACAAGCAAGAACTAATAATCCGAACATATAATATTGTATACTGCTCGTTTGTCGTGTTCTTTTGTTTTCTCACGAACAGAGCACGACAAACAACCAGAATACAAACTATCTGTGTTCGGATTGTTAGTTCTTGATTTTGTGTGCGTGCTCGAGCAAACATTATCAGATATACTACGTACATTATTCCAAACGAAGTACAAGCAAGAACTAATAATCTGAAAACATATCATTGTATATTGTTCGCTTGTCGTGTTCTGTTTTCTCACGAACAGAACACGACAAACAAGCAGAATACAAACTAACTGTGTGCAGATTGTTAGTTCATGATTGTTTGTGCGTGCTCTGCTCGTGCGGGCAAACATTATCAGGGATACATTATCATGCATTTACACAAATGTACACGAACATGACAGGAATACAAAGCACTTCGTTCATTTAATTGTGCTCGTTCAACAAGTGTGCACGCACCTAAAGGTTGCAACAAAATTAGGAACCATTACTTGGTATTGGTTTACCATGACATTACTCTTTCGAAAGCCATGTACAAGGGATGTCCCAAAAATAAGTTACACAGGGCATTTATTCATGAATTGCTTATCCAATCGAAAAAGGGAAATATACATTTTAAAGAGGAACATGTTGCCTACAACGCTCAATATATGGCGTAGCTAGCATGATGTTGTTCCTTCGGGGTTTTTTTTTGGCGACGTTCAAAATGGCCGCTCACACGTTAGTGTTTACCCAGCAAGAACAACGAAGTGTAATCAGATTTTCGTGGTTAAAAGGAATGAAAGTGTCTGAAATTCATAGGGAATCAGTTTCTGTATATATACGTAGATGAGTTGTTATTGCAAGTTGCAGTTGCAAAGTGGTGTTGCAACACTGGTGTCACGGTGGGACAAGTGCATCAATCGGCTCGGGGATTATGGTGAAAAATAGAAAGGTCCCCACTTTAAAATGTATATTTCCGTTTTTCGATTGGATAAGCAGATTATGAATAAATATCCTGTCTAACTTATTTTTGGGACATCCCTCGTACATTTACTACATAAATTCTATTCAAATCGGTTTTCAGTTGTAATATGATGAAATTCAATTCGAGAGCATAGCAAATAAAAATCACTCATGATTTTCCTTGTCATTGAAAATTACAGCTTTCTTTATTCATGGTGGTGGAACTTATTTCGCCTTCAATACAGCAACAATATCCTTCTTGGAATGGCTTATAACAAATTTTAAACAGTTTAGTTTGTAAAGAACATGTCACTCAACATACTAATGCACTCACACTAGTTCTGAATGTCTTATGCTTGTTTACCCCATTCTGAAACGTTTCTCAAACAAGGTTATTTTGGAAGATATGTTTGCCAAAACATTAATGGCACTAACATGAGTTTTTGAGTAATCACAGGTTAAATAATAAGTTAAGTAATAAATAAGGTAATTAGCACCGCATAATTGAATAAAAGGTACCCTTGACCTGTCACGACTTAGGCATCATCCTTTAAACGTACCCAGATGGTTCTTTTTTATTTATACAGGCACAGAAGCAGGGAGTCGGCAGTGCTCAGTAGTGTTTAATATACAATTTTGTTAAAAAAAATCGTTCACACCTAGCCATCCACTTCACAGAATGCCATATGCTTTGAAGGGCTGCTGTAACTCTCAATGCCAATAAAAATAAATAAATAAACACCATTTTCGCTTTAATTGCTCCCGCGCACTCAAGAAATGTGTCGAAGCATTTAGAAGCAGCAGTTGGGGGATCTCTTCGCTCCCTGCTAAAGTGTTAATAAGAGTGGTGTTGAAATTGAAAAATTCGTGAAAAATGGCATCCTGGGTGAGTAGAGCAAGCAATGAATAACTTTGTCGTGTGTGTGTGAACCTACAACAGTTGACAGTTGTACATTTGTCAGAAGCATGGGGAAGCGATCACCTACTGTATAGCAGTTTAAAGATTATCATCCATATGCACCAATATGGTGCTTCCTCTCTATATACGGTAATCTCCCACTGTCTGTTACAACCATACGCAGGATGTGCCCTTATCCTTTCTGTATTTCAATATACTGTAAAATGTGGATACTTTAGGCCAGATAGGATAACTTTTGGTCAGTCATCGTTTTGCCCAGTTGAAATGTCTTAAGTGGGTTTCAATGAGGCTTTTTCAGCCAGTTGGAAAGAAGCCCTTTTCTGTCATATTCTGGTGACTTTTTAATATTCCAAATTCCGGATTAGTTCATATTCTAAATGACTGCTCAATAATTGATGCTCTGACCCAAAGTTAACCCGGACGATTGGTAAACTTTGGGACAGAAGTTCCTGGGAATATTCTCACACCTGTTCATGGGAGAGTAAAAAAAGATGCCATATTTGGAAATAGGAGTGTTGATTCTATTTGACCTAGTCAGTTTCAGGTAGTAATTATAATTATTTAACACTTTTATATGTACTTATCATTTCTCTATTTCGATATACTGTATCGAATTTTAGCATTTTGGGGCAGTAATTGAAGTTAATGTTTTCCTTCCATACATGGCATACAACCACATTTTTTCAGATATATATGTACATGTATTCTATTAGCACACCTCGTTCAATTGCTGAAGTTGAAATTAATTAATTGAAAAAAGTCGTATCAGTTCTTCAGTTTATTAAGTCAATGACAAAAATAACCAAAGATAACCAAAGATAATTTTCACTCCTTTTCAAGGATTTTCAAGTAAAATATCCAGCATTTTAAACGGAAAATTCAGTAAAAAAGGGGCATATGTGGCCATTAATAGTACATGTTCACATATGGTATGATCATTAAGGTATCTTTAAAGTTAAAAAGTTGAAAACCATACTAGATATGACCATACTAGAATAGTATGAATAAACGAAAATATACAGCCTATAGCCACGTTTATACGTTTACATCTTTGTTATATACGGCGCTATAATGGCTGGAATCTGTGCCAATATACCAAATACTGAGCTATGCACTAAATATAAATATAGGTAAGGTTAAGTTTATGTTAAATGTAATCAGTTATTATGAACAAATCCAAAAAATAAAATCTTTATCCTTAATCAGACGGCAGAATTGATGACAAAATTGTGTTAGTCCCGTTTTTTGTATAGACTTCTGGAGTATTTCAATAAATAATATCAATATTAAATGATCCGAATATGTAAGGCCCATCAAAGTTTTGAACAAATTTTTTACCCTTTCCTCGTATTGCTACATTTCGATACATGTAAATACTTTGCAAATAACCAAACATTCCAACATATAATATTATTAAATTTGTTATAACTTTTGTTGTGACATTTTCACAAATACATCAGCTGGGTCTTGATCCTCAAAACAAATTCGCAGTTTTAATAGAAATTTTGCCTGAATTAATATTATGTATTTGCCAGGTTAAAGCGTGTTTATACCTAACCTATAATTCTCCATATTAATTGTGCCATTTAGCATCTCATAAATAATGGTGAAATGTGATATCGTTCGAAGGTTGCTGCTAGACGTTGTAAATTTGAATTAAAATGGAAAATTACTACATGTACTAGTACTCAGAGATTTTAGATATACTATGTTATATCAAGAGTTACTACATGTACTCTCAGAGATTAAATCCAAATTCCACGTCTGTCTTCAGGCTTTACACATCATTAGGCTCATTATTTTTAAAAATGGATATGTTAATTTGACAAGCATTAATTAGGATATCATGTTGTTTGGTCAGCCTGAAGAGATTTCATTTTGAAGTAGTATCTGATGTAAGAAGAACCACAAATGGCCTTCATGCTCGAACTGCTTAAGCCAGGCATTTGTTTCGAGTTCAGGTTCACAATAATGAAAATCCGCACATAATGGACTTTGCTATTTAGAGCTGCTAATAAACTACGATTATCAAAAACATTGTCTGGTTTCCACTGGCTCTCCCCGCCCATCCCCTGTCCAGACCGACTAATATACGATTGTTTCGTTTGTCTTTTGTTTTGCAGACAGTGGTGGAGGATTGTGGCAAGCCAGATCTGATCCAACTGGAATTGGAGAGGAGCGACACCCGGTATGCGGTAATGGAAAAAGAGGGAGGAGATCGGTGGAACGGATGGCTGAAACCGTCCTGTATTCCCATCACCATCATCCTCATCCTAATTGTGCTAGTCGTGCTGTTGCCGCTCATCGATCAGCACAAGACTGCCATCGACCAGGAGCAAGTGAACAAATTTTTAAGTACATGGGATAAATGTCAGAATAAATGCAGGTGAGAGCAGTTATTCTTAGCAACTAATGGCACCATTTGCGGCATGTCCATGGTCGTTGTTGTAAGCGCTTTTGATAAGAGGCTCTTGCTGGCACGCCTTATCGAGTAAAGTAAAGCAATCCTTTTTGGAACATGGCTTACATTCATTGAAAACTCGTCATTTTTTATGCTGGAAAAGATGGTTTGAAAACTTTTTCGAGAAAGTTTTGAGCAGTGATGGCTTGTACAAAGGGCACTTTTCTAGACAAGCAAAAAATGGGAAGAAAGTCATTTTTTATGTCATTTCACTGCACTCATTTTTACATATTACAAATCTATTTTTCATCAGCAACACTTTTAAATAATTTAATTTGAATATGCATTGAATAAAATAGACATAGCTGAATGCATTAGAAAGCCAGAGGGAAATTAACTCTACATATTCAGAAAATTGATTTCGTACTCCATAAAGCTATTTGTCTTGAAACATTTCCATGTCTGAATTTTGGATGTTTTTTGTTCTTATGCAAATGTTGGTCTTATTTATTCATTTTTGATATGTTTAAAAAAATACAGGAAAAGTTGTGAAGATCGTATTTCAGCTCGACATATGATAATAACAAAGATTATAATTATTTTTACTTATTTTCAAATCTCGGCCCTGGGTGTAAGCCATGATACTATAGCTTTTGGCCCAATTCTATAAAACTTACCATTGGACTAGCTGACACTTTGGCCAGTCCACCAACTGTCTATAGTTTCTCTCGTAAAATTGATTTACTGGATATTGGGTATATGAATGTCATTTCAGGTTTTCGATCGTGGAAAGCATACCAGAGAACCTTACGTTTGTAAATAATTCCATATCATTCCCGTCGGTGTATGACGGTTGGATGAATATGCTAAGCATAGCCCGTGAATCTATTCACATAGCATCTTCCTACTGGACTCTCCGAGCTGGTCTAGGAGTCGGAGAAGATTTGGACAAAGAAGTGAGAACTTTGCAATGCAATGATTGCGAGATTATATACAGTGGAACCTCGCATAACGAGTGATTCGCATAACGAGCAACATAAATTTTTAAAAAATGACTCGCTTAACGAGCGTTTGTTTCGCATAACGA
>JAUJYV010001215.1:0-20347 GCA_033995625.1 Ophyiulus pilosus
GGTTGCATGTCTTATTTGCCATTAGCAGTAACCTCAGATCATTAGTTTATTACCAGTTTACTATCAGGCTTTCACGTGATTCGTGAAAGCATTTTCCCGCCATTTACATGACGTCATAAGGGCGATATGTAGCCTACGTTTTATAAGTGCGTTTCGCTCGTAAACGCTACAATTACTACTGTATACTAGATTCGTACGTTACGAACACTTAATCTCGAACGCCTTTATGTCCGTTTGTACAGTTCTGTCTGTGGGCTACACGAAAATGCCATTTAAGTTTTTATGGGAATTTCTTCCATTATAGGAAATATAAAATTATTATTATTATAGAGGCAATCTCCCCTCTTTTATCAATAACTGCGTATTCATGCTATCGACAGGCATGGTCAAAAAATTTCCCGGCATGCAATCGCCGGTTTTCGGACATGGCCAAATTGCCTATACATTCACACATATACTAGTACATATAAAAATGAAATTAAATCGGTTTTTAGGATAGTTGTATGGTCAGACTAACAGATAAAATGTTCCCAGAGAATCGATATTTCCACAGGATTATTAGATGGTCACTGTATTTACTCGGGTTGCCAACATGTTATTTTTTATTATTTACTTGGAAATTGCATTCTATTAAATTTGTGGGTTTTTTTTGCTTGTCTATCCACTACCCAAGGTAAAGATTTAATCTATTTGATTACATAATATTGGGCCAATTGAAAACATTTCACTGAAAAACAAATACATGTATTGGTGCTTAGACGGTTTAATTTTGTTAAAATGATTGTTCATGATTTTTAAATAACCACAAATAAATATATAAATGCTGAAATATACAACGAATATCCCAATATGTGCTGGGAAAATTCATAGATTCCAACGAAAATATTTACTCTCTGCTTTAGGCTATTGTAAACACTCTATTCTGCATATACCTACCTATACATACAATGCTAAAATTGCCCTTGGAGATAGGACAGAATTGAAAATGTCTTTAAAAAAAATACACAAAGTTTTATTTTTCTGAACATTGCATAACAGAATCATTATAATTTTATAGTGTAATGGAACGTTGTCATCATTTCGAGTTTTATCGACTGCATAATGCTGAGTTATCTATACTGTACTGTATGTAGTTGCTACATTTTAAAATTGATTTCAATCTATTATATAGTCAAATTGTACGGAAGAAATTTCTTCTTTTATGTGACCAACTTTAATATTGAAGTTATTTGCTTTAGAGTGTTTACATTCGTATTAAAGTGTAAAATTCCCTATCTGTAATTAAAGCATTTCACTTCCATAGATGCGTCTTCACTGAAGGCAACATGCAAACAGAAACATGTTAAAATATCAGTCCTGGAACTATTTGTTCAGCCCTCGTATTTGTGTATATGACGGGCGCGTGTCGACTGAAGGCAACAAGATTGCTAAAATAAATAGTTTGCCTAATTTGATGTTTGAGCAAACTTATGACGTATTTTGGTGGCCAGAACCATGGTTTCGGCAACATTTCGCCGATCGCTTGGGAAGCGGTTGAGATCAAAGGGGAAAATGTTGCCACTTTACTGCGCATGCTCAGTCGTCTGTTCAAATGGCGGGTTTAGACCTATGACTAGACTACAGAACACAGGTCTTGGTGGATACACGTCTGCATTCATCAACATGTTGCCGGTTTCATTGTTTCAGGTTTTGGGTTTGAGTGTTTGGTGTTCGCGTGTTGCATGTTGCCTGCAGTGGAGACGCGCCTCCAGGTACTAGTAATGATCGAGGTTAATCATGTGGAATCACCAATCATGTGCCATACACAAATTCGAGGGCTTTAACATGTTTCTGTTTGCATGTTGCCTTTAGTGGAGACGCACCTTTACAAAACTGTACAAAAAAGTTAAAATGTGTTCATTCCTTACTCATTCTACTACATGATAATTACATATGCTGAATAGTGAATACCAGCCCCTCCCAGTGAGTTCCATGTAAACATTTTAAAATCATCCCCACGTGAATTAATGCATAGCGTATACATGTACAAACGTGATGTAATTTTCACCGAAAGTATTAATTTTGCTAGTTTTACAGCACTCGTGGCAGTATTTTATAATTGAATATTTTCTCATTTATAGTATTTGCACTAAAAATCTCATTTTGCCAGTCTATTGGCAATTGGAGTGTTCTTAAAAAAGTCAACGTGAACACAACTAATCAAATATACTGTAGTGCATTGTGGAGTGATTGTCCTTCAGCACCAAGTCTATAAAACGCTGAGGTTATATTGTTTTTTTGCGTGTTTGCAAGTTTGGAAATCACGTAATTGTTGGTGGGGAAAATGGTTGCCGTAAAATCAGAAATCAAGCTTATTTCACTTTGTGAACTACATATCGCCATCTTGCGTGCATTTGTCCAAGTGGGGCTAACGACCAAAACCTCATTTACGACTTTATTATGTCAAATCTTCGTGATTTCGTTAGCTAATATATGTCCTTCGTAACTTTCCACGGTTTTGAGTATAAATACTGCTCGATGATGGTATAAATCACGCTATCCTTGGCACTTGTTCTTCCATTGTTATATAGCGATGTTTTGTATCAGTGGCATTGCTGATTCCAAGTATAAATATATTTGTACAAAATTCCAAGGATGCAATAAAGCCTTGCGAGTCTTGAAGGAAAATGTGTAAATCGTTGTTGATGGACGTTTCTATGTCAAGATGATTTATGAACACTCGCCCTTATACCGTTGAATATATCGTTTCTCAATCAGTATGCTAATATTGACGACGATAATTTCGAAATTCCAACAGAGATGAACTAGATTAAAGGCCCGTTACATCGTTGTTGGGTTTTTTTTTATCAAACTGACTAATAAATCAACAGCTTGTCAAATTCGTGTCATTATACAGTTATAAGGGAAATCAAATCATGATAACTTTATAGATGTCCCTTTCGTACGTTCCATATTATATTTTCGTACTCGCGAACCAATTTAACATATATACTGATAACATGTCAATATCACAATGAAAATTGCATGTTTTTTCATTTGTTTTGTCATTTTTTGTCTGGCCTTCAAATAAACATCGAAACTAACAAAATTATTTACACATCTGATTCTGATTGGGGTTCTGGTATACTAACTCATAGTGACAATAACTTATACTTTATGTTTCAGGGTTTTATAGAAAAAATTGCAAAGGAATTCACGAGTATGTACAAGCTTAATTTACATTTTTTTCCCATCAAGATAATCAAATATTTTCAATTTTACATACAAGTATTTTTATAACTAATTAAATGGGAAATGTAAACAGGGTATGGGACCTTAGGCGAAAGTGGATGCACGATTTTTCCGTTCATAAAAAAGCTTAGAGGCAATTGATATTAATTTTGTTATTTGCTATGACTTCTTATGTTTTCTTAACTTTTTGTTTTCTTAACTTTTTATTTTCTTAACTTTTTGTTTTCTTAACTTTTTATTTTCTATGACTTGTTATGTTTTCTTAACTTTGTATCACACTGTGTTTAGGGGATTTAAGATCCTATGAATACTGCTATTCAGACCAACTTTATATGTTAACAGCAGTGGCGGCTCGCGTATAGGCACTGTGGAACTGCGGCCCCCTCCTATTTCCACTTAATATTACCGATAAAATTTAATATAATGACTCAATGAGTCCTTTTTTCTTTAATTATTTCTTTAAACTTGTACTATGTATAACTAGTAGCCATCCCCCATTGGGGGTTCCCAGTTTATACAAAAATCTTTGTATGGAACTGTGCGCTTCACAGTTCCAGCGGGGTGGGAGAGAGAACACTGTCGCTCCCACAGGGCCGACCGTTTGACTGTTGTGCGCATGCGCACACACTTTTCCCCACTAATTTTGTCTACAAGCCGCCACTGATTAACAGTAAGGGAGTAATTAACAAAACTACACTTCAATCACATTAGATTGTATACATGTTTTCATATCGGTATGTTTAGAGTGCTCATAAAGTGTAAATTTGTACAATAGTATTAGTTTCATAGCGGAATAAACATGCTACATTTATTCTGTATCTTAACATTTTTGTATGATCTAGTAGTGATTTTAGGGCCTGTTACATATTAACAACGAACTTATTTTCTCGAACAGAAATAACTTTCTGTTAAGTTAGTTTCAGTAGTGAGCTTAGTGGTGACTTAATGCACACTTACCAATGAGTGCTTATACGTAGGTTAAATTTTATAGGTAAAATAGTGAAAAAAGTTGCCATTTACTGGAGAGATTGTGCCAGCCAACGCCTTAACGTTAGAGGCGGGAAAGGAAAAACTACGCATGCACACTCGTGACGTTCACTTAGTTCATTGGGCAGTTCATTCCGTGGCTCCTCCCTTCCCGCCTCTAACGTTAAGGACTGACGTTAAAGCGTTGGCTGGCTCAATCTCTCCGTTGATCAACTTATTTCCTAGAAATGATAATGCTCCTATCATGCTTTTGCTCGATATACGGTGCTTAATTCATCTGCATTATTTAAAGCAAACATTCAAATGTTTCAATGCATGTTTTCTTAAGTAACGCCTGAATTTCACAACGGAGATAAGATAAGACGTACTTGCTGTCGAAACCTTTCGGAGGAAATTCAGTATTGCAGTTAAAGATAAGCAAGATACAGAGTAAAACTGTAGCAACAGGTGGGGACATTATAGAGTGTGCTAAAACGGATACGTTTTCAAGAATACAGTTAAGAGTGTGTAAATAGATATTCTATAGATATTGCAGGTTTGCTAAAAGCCTTGAAAATCAAGAAATATACTTGAATTTTTATCCCCTCGGAAAAGTCAGGAATTATGCTTTAAAATTCGTTTTAAACATCCGTTTATGCTTGAATTTCCTGCCAGGATCGGGAAATTATCGTTAATAAAAATTAGCTACATATATATGCTAATAGGACTCACCTGTAGAGAGATTGAGCCAACCAACGCCTTAACGTTAAACTTAACGTTAGAGGCGGTAGGGAGGAGCCACGGACTGAACTACCCAATGAACTAACTGAACGTCATGAGTGCGAATGCGTGATTCTGCCCTTCCCGCTTCTAACGTTAAGGTTAACGTTTAGGCGTTGGCTGGCTCAATCTCTCTAATGTTTTATAATTTTTAGACGATTCTCGTTTTTTAAATATGTTAAGCCAACAATTCTGTTTGAAAAGATAGTTGGTTTATTTTTCTGAAATGTTACTTCAAAATTGTGTGAAAACATGTTCCTGCAAATTTCGCTTTTAACGGCATGGCGTTATTTTTTTTTGCCTGCTGGAACATGGTATATGCAATAAACTTAATGATCACATGGCGCATTCTACAGTAAAGTATACAACATCGACTGCACTCAAGGGAATGTATATTCAAACCTACATTGTTTTTGCGCCATATCGCAGCTTTTCTATGATTCCCGTAGTAAAACGTAAAACTATACAAGTGAAAGAGTGTTTAAAACATCGTATAAACGTATTTTTCAAATGATTGTTTTCGTAATATACAATAATGGGATCAGTAACTACAAATTAGGAGAAAAAAACGTATATCCTTTTAGGCATATTTTCTTTTTTTTTTCCCCTTTCATTTGCGATTTGAAAGCAGATTTAGCAATGATTTTTCAAAGAACGGAAAAGAAATTTGGAAAAAAATGTCCTTGTCTTATAACGAATCAAATTTCAAGATAAAATAGAAAGATTACGTAATTCACTAGCGGAATAAAGATTTGCAATGTATAAGATATCAACTTACATTGTACATTTAAAAAAAAAATAATATGTTGCTTGAAAGTCAAAGTTATTTCACAAAACAATGTCTAGCTACCTGCAAAGCAAATATTTTTTTCCGATAATACAAGCTTTAAATAATAAAACTAGTAGAAAAAGTTTGATTATGTTCCATTCTAAACAAAAATCGCAAGATTTATCTGAACATGTTTTCTGTTTGATTCCCTACATTAAATCCAATTTAAACGATGGTATTTCTCATCTTCCAAAATGCCAGTTAATCGATACTTATGAAAATAAGCTTATATACCGGATACTTTTTTTTATAAAAAGATACACATTTCGGTTTGATTTAAAACTAATTGAATTTCACTTCAGACAGGCTTAAATAAAACAGTAAGACCATGATACTAAAACCAATACTTTCTCCAGTAAACGACATATTTTCCGAATCAAGACCATTTCTAAAGTTTTTCTAAAAGTATTTAATCTTGTTTTTTTTTTGTTTTTTTTCAAACTTTCTTGGGGAAATGTATTTTTGAAAAGGATATTTATTAAACAACAATTAAGATTTCACAATGAAAGCTTTTTATCTAAACTAAACTTGTTGGCAATGCAAATATATCCCGTGATATTCTATTTTATAAAATATTGCACATTATAAAAAATCTGGTAGTGTTTTCTAAAACGATACAAATTTCATAAATATGAACTAATTTAAAAAAAAATTAAAATTGTAAGCAATTCATTTATTGTATGTTTTTAAAAATAACGAATTTCAAAACATGTTTCTTTATAGTAAACAACTAGTTATCGTTATAGCAACTTGTTAACTTTTAGTATTCAGAGTATAGATACATAAAATTCTCTAACAAGAATGTGTAACTGATTTCCTAACTATACAACAATATTTGATCTTAATGTTGTAACTTAATACTGTAACATCTAATCTGAATTTTCTAACTACACAATACCTACACAATAAGTACACAATTTTCTAACTATACAATAGCATCTACTCTAAATTTTCTAAATATGCAACAGCAGCTGGTATTAATTTCTTAGCTATATGTCTGTCAAGATTACACCAACTATTTTGGGGGGGTTATATGGAAAAAGCTTTTAAATTTTTTTTAATGAAAAACAGGAACCTTACCTCTAAGTTCTGTGTGGATTCCGGTTCGTTCGCAGATTTTCCAATCGCCCCCTGGTGAGTGCTCGCGACACGAAAGCGAACGCACACAAGTGAGTATACGAGAACAACAGGCACTCCTAGTAAGCAACTACACGCTCGGTCGTGTAGTGATGTAGTGTAGTGGCGTCTCGATGCACACGAGGATTAGTGTGGAATCGCAGATTTGCGCGTCCCAACTTTTATACACAAAGCTGTTCGCCAATCGGATGCAGGCGCCAATGCACGTGGACACAGCCAATGAGAACGCCTCTGCCATTTGGTATAATGCGATTTTACTACTACTACTTCTTCTTCGTGTAGCCAACGTTGTAGAATTTCTTCGAAAAACAATTTGGGGATATCCGTCATTTGGAGTTGTCACGCATTTTTACAGAATATATATATTTTTTTATAATGCTGAAGATGAATAGTCGATACAGAATAGCGTTATTTTACTACCGGAATGTTCACAGTGATTTATGGAGGGATTTTCCCTCCACCCGTTTTTTTTTTTTTTTTTTTGGTGATGGGCCCTGAAGTCAATACCCGCAAATGCAAAAAGAAAAAATTCTAAAATATGTATCCCCATTTAGCAAATTAAAACGTAGTCAATACGGGTGATGCAAACATTTTAATGAACGTATAGTTTTACTTTAATAGTGATTTAGCTGTCGGTTATATACATATATCACTTTCGTGTATAGAATGAACCATCTGCAATGGATGAATTTGCAAAATTTCACAAACAAATGAAAGAAAAGCAAATGGGGAAAAATCCGAATTTGGACATATAAGACATTCAATATTTATATTTATATTTTTGCAAAGTATTTTTTTTTCGTTGTTCCCTCATTTTTAAGTTTGTACTTTTGCTATACTTTTGCTACTCTGATAATATATTGAGAGCTAATTACCCATTGTTTAATAAAATATTTAGACATATTTATACAATATTTATACAAACGGTAAATATAAATGAGAAACAACGAGAAAGGCATTTAATTAAGTTAATATTCATTATTCATTTCAATATCGTGAATTTGAACCATCACGTGACGGTTCCAAATAAGAGTACAATACTTAGAGAGATTGAGCCAGCCAATGCCTTAACGTTAACTTAACGTTAGAGGTGGGAAGGGAATATCCACGCATGCGCTCTCATGACTTTCAGTTAGTTCATTGGGTAGTTCAGTCCGTCGCTCCTCCCTTCCTGCCTCCAACGTTAAGGTTAACGTTAAGGCGTTGGCTGGCTCAATCTCTCTAGTATTTCAACATACTGCGATCCAGAATAATGGCGAAGTGAGCTTTCCTGCTAAGCATATGTGTGATGCATGATTGCTGCCATTCGTGAAAAACAAAAATATCTGAAAAGTACACAATTACACTAATTTGACGACGCTCTACAAGTTTCCAATTTTTTGTGTCATATATTTAACGACATATACGTGCAGCTTGTTTTCTTGAATCCTCAAATGTTGTTTCTTATTCAATTGGAGAATTATATTTTACCTAAATGTTGCCATATTGAAAATATTCGAGAAGTACTGAATTTAGCCTCACCCCATGGTGGCGATGCGTTTCCAACTTGTTTGGGTAATCTTTTAAAAAGCATCCATATATAGAGGCTCGAAGTGTAATTTTACCCGGAAATTGAACCCAGGTCTCCCGAATGAAAGTCCGATAGCGTTATACTATTGGTCCACTAGACGAGTCTTTTAAGCAACATAGTAAAATTGACCACTCTTGACGAAAAGGGGCACCGCCATATTGGAAATGCTAAAACTTTTAGCACTTGTAAACTTTTAGCCACGACACCCACGCCCCCTATCCTTAGCGCCGCTCTGGTTTAAAAGAGTTTCCTAATTTTCCTGCTAACTCTTAATTCGGCCGTAGGCCTACTCTAATCGCGTTTTATAGGGCTATTGGATGGGCGCCCCTCCCTCAGCCCGCATCACTCCGCAATACATAAATTCTCTAATTGAATTAATTCGCATTTCGTCGAATTAAGATGATCCTCCGCAAACGACTAATTGCGAGTACATGTGTTTCGCATTACGCGTTTTGGGGAGCCATAAAAGATGTGTCACGTAATTGTCATGTGGCCGCCACCAGAGCCCGGGGAATCCGAAGAAGGACAATAATCGCAAATAACAATAACAACACGAAGAAGAATAATGCGAACGTTGTGTGACATGTGTCTTCGCGCCTTAATTGCCTCAGCAGGATTGTATTAATTATTGGTGGGCGGCCATCTTGGACGCTAATGGATTTTGTTAGGCTCAGGCGTTCTGTCAGTGACATCTTTAGTGCTCTAGCAAAGCTGCTTCCGGCAGAGATGAAGATGGAAGGAAGACTTATTTTTGGACGTCCATCAAAAGATGCAACTTTGTGGGTGGAAAGGGGTTGAGGAATAAACAAAGCGGTAGAGTTTTGTTCCAAAAATCTGGACAACTTGTATGGGCAATCCCAATTGGGCGCCATCTTGAATGAACCTTTCTCCCTCTGCTCTTTGGTCACTGATTGGACCGATGGAAAAACATGTTGTGTAGACGATTCATCCTTCTGGATATCAGCGTCTGGCTATAACAAGGACATGTTGATATTGTCAGGAAAGCTATTCAAACAAGTCAATTAAGAATGGCTGGGCTGACACCTTTATGCAAAAAACTGATTACCGAACAGTGGCAAGATGGTTTGCAAATTTATTGTATTTGAAACAAATATAACCAATTTGCAACCGTTTGTGATTGCAGAGTGGTTGCATATTTTATTTGCCATTAGCAGTAACCGCAGATCATTGGTTTATTACCAGTTTACTATTTAGTTTTTCTTACCAATTGTTTTCCTTAAGGGCACAGTACAAGACGTTCTAAAACTGGAAAGATGTTTTGCCCTATGTTTTGTATACATGATGTGAACCCGGATAATTTCTCACATCGAAAAAATGCACATATTTTACAAGCCCCATGTGCAATTTTTGAATGGAATTGTGACCGAACAATTGCATAAACCGGTTAATTGAGGATTTTCATCTTGCCGGGTCACTGTGCAATTAAACGGGTTCGACTATATTGTGAATTAAAGTATAATTGTTTCATTAAATTATCTAATCCTGGTACAGGAAACTGCTGCCATTTACTAGCAAACTAATACACTTATGACTTCATCCTCTACGTTTCTGAAAATATTCCAACGTAATAAAATCAGATAATGTGCTGAACTCATTTATTACAAATGTGTGACTTGATCCACTTTAGCTCTAAGCACCTCATATATTTAGACACCAGAAAACATGTTCAGATACAGTGTCCTGTTGAAGTGTTATTACAAATTCTGAGTAATATGTTATCGAAGATTGTCACTTATGAACAGGTCATTTCAAACTGACTGTAGTATATAATAAGTTACGTCATCTGTTGTCCATTTGTTTAAATTTCATTACACTATTAAAGGAAAATAGGAAATGAAAACTTATTTGAAGCTTAATTAAAATGTATGTAAATTCTTTTGTTAATCGAGTTTTAATGAGGCAATTAAGATTTATTTTTGATTTTTAGAAAGGAAACATCACCCTCTGACGTCACGTTTTCGCTTGACGTCACCAACCCACTTTTTCGTTTATTATTATTCTTATTATTTTTATTTTATTTTTCGTAATAACCGATTTCGCATTTCGCCTACATTACTCCCTCCACTTTGGAGGGCTTGCAGCTGCTACTTTCACTTTTTTCCTCGAAAATTTCTCAAATAGCGACTTTTTGATTGATGTATTTATGAGCTTTCCCAATTTGGGCTTCATTTTTCTAGCAATTAGCCCTGGCATTCTCGCGTAGTTATTTATTTTGACTCACAATCCGAGATTCGGGTGTTGACCAGCCCTTCGCCACCTGACAGATTTTCGTCGCCAAAGTGGTTTTTAGCTAGATAAAATTAATGACGGTGTTAAGCTGCTTGCTGCTATCTGCCAAATCGCGACTTTTTTTTCTCATTTTACCAAATAAGCGACGTTAATTGACATGAAATGTACCGAGCTGAATGGTGTTTCTCACCTATGGGAATACCGCAGCACCTGTTGATGGCGCTGCGGCAGGGTCGTCCACTAAGAACCCGAAGGAAACTAGATATTCTATAATAAGTCACTTTGGTGACGGAGAAATGTATGGACACGTGTGCAATTAAAAGTAGATGAAATTAGGCTTGTAAAATGTTTTTATAAGTAAAATATTGGAAGGATTAAACAGCCTTATAGTAACCCACATCCACTTTACTATCCCTTACTCATCCCCAAAGGTGCTCAAACTGCTTGGGCTCCGTGGAACGTTGACATGGGTTCCACAACGTTTTTCTAAAAATGTAGATTATTTTTTACTATATCATCTGATAAACTCCATGGACTATTACAAAGAATGATCATCGTATCATATTATTAATAATTTATAATCAAAATTTTTATTAACATTTTTTTATTCAAAAATTGCAGAAATATCCATGTGTTTTTAAGTGAATGGTTGTGGCTCTACGTGTTCTTAGTGTTTTTAAGTTGCATTCCCATGAAATGCAAAACTCGTAAATGTAATATTGTTATTGTGGTTTTTTTGCGATACACGATTATTCCAATACCTTTCTCGTCACTCTTTTTCATTTTCATTTTTGTATTGCCGAGACCTTTTAAGGTCTTAACATGGTGAAAGTAAGAAATTGTCAAGTACAAGTTAAATAACCTGTTATGCTTACAGATGTTGTTTCTTTAAATACTTTTGGTTTTTTAAAATAGACCGAGTTGAATTTCACCATCATTTTGATTTATGTTTATAGTTTTGCAAAAATAATAATAATAGTAATAACAAAAGGATAACTCAAAACAAAAATGTAACACAACATCTGTACTGTATGTTAAACAAATATGAAATAGACGAATGATAAGAACGAAATAGATAGAGAAATATATTATGCAATTATGCACTATCGCTAAATCGGGAACATTTTTCAAATTTTTATCAGTTCCATGACCAGCTTGTTTATCCAGCTTTTATCTTTACCATTTCTTGTGCTAAAACTGGATACGTATAATAACAAGTTTAACACTTACTTGCAATAACTATAAGCGCAGAATAGAAATGTGAACTCGTCTGTTGACCGTAGTTGACTTAAATTGCACATTGGTGATGACCACTGTTCAAGAGCTGACTGACCTTAAGCGCATTTAATCATTCGGAGTTTTTTATATGGTGTAATTATATGGAGAAGACATTCCCAAACATCCTTGACCTCTAGTCTGCAGCCTTTAATTGCTTCTATCATACAGGTCCCTTACCTCTTGTAAATAACGGAAACAGTAGGACACTTTCGTCGAAATTTTAGAGTAATCCCTCTTTGATGGGCAATGACCGAAGACCCACAATTGCCAAAGTCAATATCCGCATTGCAAAAAAATTCTGAGAATATCACTCATCCTAAAGTTGTTTATAACTCTTTTTTTCTTTCTTCATTGTTGTCGTTTAGAGAAATACAGTATCTCTTAAGTCCACCATACCTACACACTTTCATATACAGTAATTCAAATGCAGTAGTTTGGAAGCTGTTATTGTTATTTTTGAATGATAGTCTAATCAAATTTAAAGTCATATCAAAATCTATTATTCAGTGATCGAGACAAATTCAGACGATTCTTGTACAAATAACGTTTCCCCCCAAATGAAATTATTCTTTTTTTCCGAATAAATCGGAATCCATGTGTCCAACGACAATGCGAAATACTTTTATACAGGATATCCGAAATTTATCTTTACAATTTTTTTTTCATTTTTTAAATCAGAAAATGGATAATGTTTCATATTATCTTTGATTTGGAATCAATTGCTTATTCATTATAATATATTTTTCAACGATGAGAATGCGTCTTTGTTATAACTTCTTAAGATATACCTCCGAGAATGTGTTGTTCACCTTACAAAAAACGGGAAAAATAGTTGACCATTACTCACCAGTACATTTTATTAGAAAGCACTTAAGATTAAGGAACCGAATTAACGCCTCGGTCAAGTTACCATTACGCATAGGCGTTGTTATTTGGATCGCCAAGATGGCGACCACTGCAATTTCTCTATCTTCCACCATCTAGCGCACAACACGATATGATGGATGTTCCGCGTTTTCTTCGAAAGTTATTAGCAAAGTGCATGCATGTCAAGATGAATGCCAAAATAAGAAGAGCAAAAAAAGAAATGTTGGATTTATGAGCAGAGGATAATAAAGGTCCTTAAAGGTCAAGCTTAAGCAGATGGGCTTTGTTAAGCAGAATGCTTTTAACGTTGGCGTATTAGCAAGATTTTACCATCAAGATGCTAATGGACGTAAAGCCACGTGGGTCATATCACGCTGACCAAAGGCTAGACTGACATCAGCTAAGATTGCGTCCGGGGAACGTCCATAAATAACACTGATTTTTCACATGTCTCTTGTGACATTGATACTTTTGAATAATGGATGTGTGAAATGTAACAATAGAGTAATTGAGTCAGCCACGTTAACGATAACGAGATTGGTAGCGCTGTAATGATGAATTTGTTATACACCAGAAAAGGTTATACATAGCAGCATGGCGCATGCGCAGACGCTCCGTGAAGTATGTTCCACATGCAAGGGAATACGGAAGGTATTCAGGTAAACAAACTGGTATTTTATTTTTTTAAATAGTGTAATAAATAATTAAATATAATAATAAATAAATAAAAAGAAGAGTTCTTGGTACATGCGAGCGATAGTAGGTGTAAGTTATCTTACGAAAAAGGTTTTCACTGTTGGAACACATTTAACTCTATTTATACCGTCTGCGCATGACAGAAAGAGAACTTTTTTTATGCATAACAATCTCGTTATCGTTAACGTGGCTGGATCAATTTCTCTAATGGTTATAAACAGAATGCCCGCAAAATTAACATTTATACTCACTATTACGGTATATGTTTTTATCTAAAGTGGGACAACAAGGGTATTTTATACCTCCTAGTTGAAACTTTCTTTACTGGTTACAAGTTGCAAACATAAATTTTGGATACACTAGGTCCACATTTCTAGACTCAAATTTATAGGTAGTACGACGAAACTATGTGACAATATAATAACGACTGCTAAACGATTAAAATGGGTTTTTTTATAATGTTGTATACTGTCACTTGGCCAGGCCCTCAGTTAAGGCCAACTTAAGGTTCCCCTGGGGCATGGATTCTAGCCACACAGTATTATTGTTTTTATCTGTTGTTTGAGGTCCCCATCTCTTCCTTTTCTACTTCTGTGTGAAGTCATGGGGTTGTCCCAAATCAATGTCTGGGGTCTCTTTGGCCTTAGATACCTTAGGGCCCTTAAACGCCACCTAACCAACCAATTTAAATGTTCATATTTATGACTAAAGATACCTGCAGAACATACCCTTATTTCTTTTCCACAATTTGTCTTATATACACTGTATTGTACGTATAGCATCACGAAAAAATATGAAAACAATTACAAATAGAAAAGCATTTATATTTAGCATTCGAAATAAGCTTAAAAAACATGACAGATTTATTTGTACTTATTTTTGGAATAAGTTTATTCACAGACTAAGTATTGGTACAAACCCCCAAACCTAGTTCCTGGTTAAAGCCCACGATAATTGGACGCCCAGGCTCGGATGCCTCAATTAATTTTGTTTCCATGTTATAAGTTTGTTTTGATGGAATGTTATGCGCGGATACATCGTTTTTCCCCCGTGTTAATGACGTTTCGTGGAATATAGATGGAAAATGACACCGCAACATTTAGGGTAAATATTTGTTTTGCCTAGTGCTGAAATTATTACAAATGCTGCTATTTAAGAAAACGATAACATGGTGTCATTTGATCGTCGAAAGTTATTAATTTGCACTGATATGACCAAGGTTTTTTGGGGAATAACCTTCCTACTGATTAGAGTGATTTCTGAAATGGTAAACAATTGTACATGAACAAAACTTCAGTTCTTATGTATAGCCCCTGTAGGTAGGCAATCACTGATAAGAAGTCCTCATGCATGGTCCCTCTCCACATGGTGTCCATTTTAGCCCAGACCCCCGCATAGGCGTCCTTCATTTTTTTGGAAAAGTAGGGTGTCCACAAAATTTGTTGGAACATACAAAGGCCCATCCTATAAATTTCCAAGCACCCGCCTCACTACCAATGCCACGACATTTCTCCAGATATTTTTCATTAACGGAAATTTCTTGACCTTGAAGGAAAATTTCAGCATAAAATTGATGTTCAACACAAAGTTGGTCATAATTCCTGACTTCCCCAAATTTTAAAAATTCAAGAACATTTGGGACTGCATAGGGGCACATTTCTTCTGGTGTCCATTTCCCCTTTCACTGACCTTTAAAACTTAATTAAACAGAAAATCCAAAAACTAAAAATACCATCATTAGTAGACGTCCATAATGGCTTTCCCAACCCCCTCTCTTGAGGATGTCCTTTTTGAACGGCCTCTATATAGGCAATTATTGCTAACTATCCTCGTGCATGGCCCCTGTAGGTAGGCAATCACTGTTAACAGTATTCGTGCATGGCCCCTGTAAGTAGGCAAGTTTTCGGGTTTAAATTTCAGAAGTCATATTATTCAATCAAATTGTTTAAAACTCGACATGGGGGCTTAAGAGGAGTTTTAAAGTTTATACCCTCGATGGAGGAAATTTATTACGATACTTACCGTATATATAGAAAAACACAGTATAATTTCCCTTAAGTGGAATAACTCGTCCAACATTTAGGTAAATTTTTTATTATTTTTAATATATTTAAAAACAAAGAGACTATATTGATCTTCAACATAAAGTTTTAGTATCTTCAAAAACACACAACGTTTTACGGTTCTTTATTTATGTGGGTGTACATAACTCAAACTCATACGACTCTACATATACGTCGAACTTAATTGGTTCATGACATATTCCATTTTATTTACTTTAATTATTTATAACTTAGATTTAAAGTACGTATATGTGGTAAAAATAAATAAATCCATTATACGAATATTAAATATATTCTTCACATTTACATGGGGTGGACAAAAATTAGTTTACGTCACAATTTTAATGAATGATTGGTTTTAGTTGGATGCCATCGAGGAAAAATTCAGTTTGGCAACACTGAAGTTTCTTCTGGTATACGTTTATACACTGTAAATCTTGTGCAAGCTCATTAATAGACAGTTTTCGCATGCCAACGTCTTTATACTTACCTTAGCTTTAATGGCGGGACGGGAAGAACCATGCATGCGCACCCAGTACGTTCAGTCATTTCATTGGGTAGTTCAATTCGTTGCTCCTCCCTTCTCGCCATTAAAGTTAAGGTAAATATAAAGACGTTTGCATGCTCAAACTGTCTATGGAGCGTGTTTCATTAGAAAATAAAAGAATGGTATAAAATTCCGCTAGAGACTTTTCAAAAGCCAATGCCTTAACGTTAACGTTAGAGGTGGGAAGGGAAGAACCACGCATGCGCACTCATGACATTCAGTTAGTTCATTGGGTAGTTCAGTCCCTGGCGCCTCCCTTCCCGCCTCTAAAGTTAAGGTTAACGTTAAGGCGTTTGCTGGCTCAATCTCTCTAATATCTTGTCTGCCAGATTTATGTATAGACATTATTGTCTATATGTATAGACATTTAAATAATACATGCAGGTATAGGTATTACGATTACCTACAGTTAACTTTCATAGAATTGTTTAGTACTAATTTTACCATTGGAGGAGAACGCATTTGGCACCCTCCTGTATTGTGTTGCGTCTACATAATAATTGGCATGACCTAGGAAAGGTAATCAAGGTCACTAGTTATTGGCACCGTTGCTTCTAAAATGCCACTTGGGATGAGAAAATCAATGCCCCCATGCAGATTATTAGATCTGCCCTCATGGGTCCTCCCGTAAATGACCAAAACGCTCTGAAAATCCGTTTTAATTTCCGGAGTTGACTGAAACAGGATCATTCGTTGACCAGATTCAATAATCAGCTTGCGTCGGGACATGAAATTAAATGTAGACATGCATTGGAGCATGGCAAAATTATAGGTGTGGGATGAACATGTGATTGCTTGGGGAATAGACTGGCAAAGTTTGTGAAAAATAATCAAACAAGTAATTAACACTATAGATCTCAAAATTAGCTTTATAATCATCACTGCAAAATTCGACTTTAAATTTATTCAATATGTATTCAACAGTACTTATCTAAGCAATAAATAAAAATAAAAAATTAGATGTTACACATGTATGTACAGGTACATACTAATGTGTATATCAATTTTTAACAAAAGCTTTTCTATACAAATTTCTTCCAAAGTTTAAATTTTTGAAATTCAGCCAGACTAACCTTACTGTATTCAACTTAGTAATATCCAAGATGATGTTTGTTTATTTGTAATATAGAGCTGCAACGTTTTCCAGTTTCTTAAATGTATATAATGGGTAACGAATTTTTGTTGACACCAGACGAATTCTAACACTTTTTGTGTTTTAAATACGAGTACAAGTAGCATTGCTATATTACCACAAGTAGCACATTGTATCTAGGAATATTTTGCATAAACAAACTTCCTTCAAAGCTTCACCAGTTTATCATTGGTGAACGTTTTTCTCAGAAGTAACAACCTTGGGTGGCTTATTTGCATATTTTTTGGATAGTTTAAAAGATGGAATATTAGCCTGTCCACTTGATTTAGTCACCCACTATAAGTAAATATGTAAATAACATCTGAATATCTATTTATTTATTCTAAAGAATGAACAGGAAAATTAAAACATCCTTTTGAAATGGACGGATAAAAGATTTAAACTGCGTTAATACGAGAATGGTGCAACCGGAAGTTGGAGTTCATTATGCAAATGAAACAACGAACCTACACCATTGTCGTGCAGCAAATTATGCATACAATTTTTTTGCAAGGACAATTAACGAAGATGAGCTCATGTACCAACAATGAATGGCGGTTCAATTTCGTTGATGAAAAGGCGCTATTGTGGGAGTTTTTTTATATCTGGGAATTAATTTCCATTTTATGCTGTCAAAAAATGAATATATTTACTTCAGAAATGTGGAGATGTTGACGTATGTAAGCATATGTGCGAGTATGTACTTTGCGTTTTACGAAAATATCAAACTTTTTTTTTCATATTTAGGCGATTCTTGGTTTCTATATGATGGGAATGAACTTAACATAATACAATTGTTATATGGAATGATAATTAAGGATAAATTTTAATTGAATTCGAAAATACGGCGATACACGTACGTCTTAATAACCTTAAGGAAATTGGGGAATTCCTGGGAAATTAAAATCTATTTATATAATTTCTTGATAATAAGTATTGTTTTCGTACAAATGTTTGGAAAATGTATATTACATATTAAATCAATTACTCTAAAAACATGTGTATATTTTGTTGTATAAATTTTGGAAAGTTCGAGAATGATTTTTCTTCGATTTTTTATACGTGCAGATTTTAATTATAACTTTGACATATATAGTATACGTATGCATATTTTATAGAATGTGAAAACCCTGAATTATACGTACATTACGTTACACTAACTCATGTTCCTCAACTTGGTCCCATTATCCGAAATACTGTACACTGCATACAATAAAAATAAATTAAAATGTCAAATTATTTTAATAGAGAGTTTGAGATACGATAACGATAACGTTGGCTGGCTCAAACTCTCTAATGTTATCCCAACTATAAGTGCGCTGGACTCCCCACCTTTGAAAGATGCCCGAATTCAACACTAATACAGTATACTGTAATTTGTCTAATCCCTATACACCTTTATAAGATTTAGTTCCACATCATCAATTCCCTGATGTTCAGATAATTGATATTGCACATAATGTAATACACGGCAATATTGCGCTATGGTAGTAATTTCTGAAATTACCAACGGAATACTAATAGCGCTTATACCATTGCCAAAATTGGTTCTAGAAAGCCAGATGCCTGGAAATTTTGTTTATGGCTAAACTAGCAATATAGCGTGGAACCGAGATTGGGTTCAGTGAAAAAGCAGAGTGTGGCCGCCCACAATGTGTGTATTCTGAGAAATTCGGTTTTAGGGGTCATTCTTAGCAATCATTTATCAAAACAGGCAATTTATATCCACCCTCTTGAAACTACGAAATCAACGCATTTCTACATTTGCCAATGGGAAGTTAGACATTGTTTTTTTCATTTTCGAATACCATGTAAAAGTATTGTTGGCTTACTTCCAATCGCTTCTCCAATGCTGATTTTTATACATAAGGTTTTTTCCGCGCCATTAAGTTGATTCGTATTGATATCTCTAAACATGTTCTTTCTAGTATCGATATTTTGATTTTTTACACTTTTTTATTGCTTCCACAACATTTATTCCCGAAATTCCACCATTGTTTACGCTTTTTAGACTAAGAAAAAAGTCACAATTTCGTGTATTTCTTGACGGATTTGTAGACGATATTGCGAAATAATCGGACCAAAAATAACCATTGCACCACAAGTATTCTTAAGTAATCATTGGCTGGTTTTTTTCAAGGGGATGTGTCGCTCATCTTGGTCTTAGAACGGGTCCGCAATATAGTCCGGTAATTAAAATCCCCAACCGGCTTTATACGTTAAATTAGATTACAGATCGAAAATCGTTCATCAATGTTTTCTTTTCGTTAAACGGATCGTTATGATGTAGTGATAAATACATGCGCAGTAGATACCGTTTAAGAAGTTCCCGCCCAAGACGTTTTCCCGTATAAGAAGTCGAATCTCATGGTCCCAAAAGTACAATTGTAATGTAATATTTCCCGCTCGAATTAAGTTTTATTTCCATATATTTAATGTATTAAATGTGGAGAATGTGGATATAAAACATCCCCGTTTAATAAGCTTTCCCGCTTAAGAAACTGGAAAACGCCCTTCCTGCGAAAAACTTCTTAACAGGATTCTATTGTATTTAACAATTATTGATTAGCAGGACTTAGTACCAAATAATAATGCTCGTGTTGTTGAATTAGAATATAGGAAAATGGTATATAAAAAAAACTGACAGGGATGAGGAAGTGACATTGCCGCAAATTTGTTAACATAGAATTAGTTTTATTAAAATTGCACGTTTAAAACCGTTACATCACCGTGTAAGCCGATTCCAAGCCGTTCTAATTAAGCCGTTACACTTCAGTAATTACACGCTGAACTTACACTCTAAATACCGAAAATAAAAATGTAAAAATTTTTGAATCAATAAGTAAAGCTACAATTTATCATCCTTATGGTTACAAGTTTTGTGCTGGAACCAAGGTTTCAAGAAGTCAACCAAGGTTTCAAGGCCCTTCAGTCATACCGGTTACAATTGTAGCCAGCAACTTGAAAACTATGATATAAACTCCCTGATATGTTTTTTGGC